>JAWLRI010000139.1:1835117-1869747 GCA_034781795.1 Crypturellus tataupa | reverse complement strand
TCTCCAGTAGATCGGTCCCCAGCCTGTACTGGTGTCTGGGGTTATTCCTCCCCAGGTGCAGGACCGTGCACTTGGCCATTTTGAATTTCATGAGGTTTTTGACCGCCCAGTTGTCCAGCCTGTCCAGGTCCCTCTGGTTGGCAGCGCAGCCCTCTGGGATCTGCATTCCCTTTTTATGAGCTGTAGAGTTGATTTACATCTCTAAATTAAAAAGGTCCATTGTAAAACTTGTAGAAGCTTCCAACTTAAATGAATGTTGAAGGTGGTTTTTTTTTTTTTTTTTCGATATCTTTGAGCTTCTTCTACTTGATATCATGCAAGTAAGAGAAAATATATACATTTTTTTTTTCTAGCAATGATCTTATTTTTGATGGCAAATGTAAATAGCTGTGTTGTAGGTTTGGCCAAGTCTGTCAAAGACCCCCAGACTTACGAAAGCAGTCTGAAACTTAGATGTATAGAAGCCGCTTCAAATACTTCTGTACAGCATTCCTAGAAAAACAGACCTAGTAAAGCCAGGATGAAATTTTAGTCCTATATATGTGATGTTGGTAGTGCTGCCTATAATTAAGCTTGCCTCACATTTCCCATTATAAGACCCTGTTTTCAGTAGCATATAGCTTTGCCAAATTTTAACTGTTTGGGCTGAAACTTTCCATGCTGAATGTCTGCCTTAGATGAATTGTTTGGAAAGCTTCAACAAAAAAAAAAATGGTTTCACCATTTCTGGGAATGAAATTAGGAGAAAAATATTTTCTTTTGCCCATGCAAACTTAATTCTGGCATTTCCTAAGTTTTGAGTACTTGGGTCTGTAGCCTTGATGTTTTCATATATGTATATTAATATTTCTTTCAGAAAAGGAAAGTTTATAAAATAACGCCTATGTATATATATACAGATATAGAACTTTTAACTTGACATGGAAATTGTTTCTAACCTAAGTTACTTACTATCTTAATTATTTTGATTTATTGTTTGTCCTTGGGCAGATCACCTGTTTTTGACAGGCCCATCTTCTGCAAGGTGTTGGACTATAGATTGGATTTAAAAATGGCCCCTTAATTTCTTGTTACTTGAGTTTCTCACATAAGTTTGTCTAATACTCTCCTCCTGTGTGGTTTTCTCATTGGCTAAAGTAAAGTTCACAGGGTGTTTTGCCTTGAGTTGTTGGAATTTACTCTAGTGTCACCCACACCTGTTTAAGCGATAGGCTTGATCTCCTGCTACTTCAGGTGAGCTTTATTTTTTCTTGTTTTCTGAAAAAAATAGAAAAAAAAAATGCTGATGCTGATTTGTACTAGTCAGAATCTGCCTTGTCATTCACCAGGGTTCTCCCCTCTCCATTGAAATAGATTAAAGGAAAATATTCTGAAATTTAAAAAGGGAAAGGGAAGCTACAGAAGGAGCTCCAGGTGCTTAGAAAGAGATTATTTTCCTAGAGGTTTGATGCCCTCCAGCAGTACTGTGTGTGGAAGAGGTGGTGTTAAGAGAGCGCAGCTGCATGAGGACTTTTATCCAACAGGCACAAACTCCTTAACCAGGAAAGACTGAGCTTGCCCGCTTGAAAAATAGACTAACCGGAGCTTCTGCTTACCGTGTGGCTGGGATTGCTGCATTTGCTTGGGGTGTCCCTTGTGTACAACAAGGGAATACTACATAGTTGCTGCACAAGGTGTGAAAACTCTGGACTTGAGGAGTGGGGAGTTGCTGGGCCTGGTCTTGAATTAGTCAGCAGGTCTTTATTGAAGGGTGGAACAGAGAAGATGAGTGCTGAGGCTGAGTTTTAGAGGCGGTCTCAGGTTAGTGGAGATGTCACGTTGTGTCTGTGTGAGGTGAAGGTGTCTTGACCTGCTTTGGTGCTTCAGCCTGGCATACTCTGGGGTTCCTTGGGGCTGTCATGAGGCTGCTTGGTGAATGGCTGTTGAATCACAGAGGCAAGTTCTGGCGAGTAGAAACATCATTTGGACAACTGAAAATGTGTAGTTATTTTATGTGTATTTATTTATGGAGATGGTGTGACTGGGAACGAGGGAGGAGAGGAGAGTAGATGTGAGCTCAGAACTATTTTCTGTTCCCATCAAGGCACCAAGCCAGCTCTGGACAAGTCCCAGCACTTTGATCCTTTTTTCTGCTCACCTTCAATGTTAGTATCCCTCTTTCAGGGCAGATATCGGCTGCCTGTGCTTGGATGACAGGAGGATTCACGCTACAGAAACTGCCATATAGAGTGGGAGTTCTCAAGCTCCCGTCCCATATCAAAGTTATTTAGCTACTCTGTGCCTGATGGTGAGAACTTGGGCCTATCCTCATATTTATTAACTTGTAACATAATGTTTTTGCGCCCAACTCCGGAAGGAGCCCAAGAGTGAAGGTGCAGTGAAACACAGGGCAGGGAAAAGCCTCGTTTAGTGTCATATAAGCTATGCAAACAGGAACGGGGCCTCCTGCCCAGCCTGTGACGAGGGACAGAGAGACGTAGCTCATTGGTGGGAGGCTGTAGAAGGCAGCTGGGTGGATATTATTGAGGTTATTTATTGAACATCACTATCAGGTGTGTTTCACCAATAGCAGGGGAAAAGGAGAAAACAGCTTGGAGAACTCAAGTGTAGGAACTTGCAGCACAGAACTTGGCTGCTGAATGAGGAGTTGCAGTAGTTGCTGGGGGAGACTTGGGAAAAGGAACTGCTGAAGTAGTGAAAACTTTCATCTTTGGGTCCCAGGCAGATCGGATGGTCTAGTTTAGTGTGATCCTGTTTATTGTAGTGGTGTGAGGGGTGCCCACAAGGTAACCTCTACTTTTGTTTTGTATTTGACTTAAGAAAAATCTCCAAAAATTAAACTGGAGAAGGGCAAGTTCCTGGTTGAAGTGTTAGTGAAGTGATAAGATGGAGATGGATTTTTTTTTCCCTTTCTGGAAGGGCACCATGGTTGGGGAATGCGGCAGGTGTGCAAATTAAATCATTTGTTGTGCTAACGTGATTCCTGCCAGGCGTTTCGGACGCGCTGCCTGGGAAATTCTTCCGACCAGAACGGTGCCAGCCCGATACATTTTTCTGTATTATTGGCAAGAGCTGTGACAACAGTGAAATCACTCCGTGCTGCGGGCCCTTCCTTTCACAGCTTCTTCTGTATTTAACTCGGAATAAACCCAACTCCTAATAAAGGCAGCTTGGTCAAAAGCATGTCCATCTCTATAAATTACCTGAGCTCGTTCTCGAGGTGGATAGTGGCTGCACTCCTGGTGTAGTCCTCCCACTTCCAGTGGTGGTCGTTTTCCATTAAACAAAAAATGTTCTCCAGCCTATCAAGGAAGGAATTACCAGTGGGCTATAAACTGCCTTCCCACTTCAAAGGCTTTGGAAGCAGCTTGGATTAGACTTCTGTCTTGAACGTCCTCCTGTTGAGGAGCCGGGTCCAGCAGCTAATGAGGTTGGCCCCGGGATGTCTCTGAACTCGGTCCCTCAAAACTGGGAGTGGTGGTATCTGCTGCAGGGGAAGTTGTTTGCATAGCATTGCTCTTAAAAAGTTGTCCCCGTCTCGCTCTGTTCCTAAACCACGTGTGCATTCTTTCAAATTACATTTCAGGGGCTGTGGTATTTTCCTTTGCTTCCTCCCCAGACCTGGTGCTGACGTGCTGCTCGACGGCTGCTTTGTTCCCCTCCAGGGATAGGTGCCCTTTCCATGAGGCTGGAATAACTGCTGCAACTCCAAGTCTTGCCCCAAGCTGTTGGGATAGTTGAGGACGAAGCTTTTTAAGGAATAGTAGGTGTGGCAAACAGTCCAGAAAGGTACCTTGTTATTTACATTGAATTCCCTGTTCAACCTATGTCTGGTACAGTCATCAGAAATCATTGTACAAGTTTTGTTCTCAATTCAGCTAAATATTCAAGCAATTCTTTGGTTTTATTTGTTGCAGTTCAAATATAAGTAAAAATCCATTGTATGTGTAGATGTGTTAAGAATCTAGCCTTCTTTCAAGAATATTTCTTGGATTAAGTATGCCAGGAAAGCCATATTCATACTGATTATATACAGCAAAAGTCCATGCGTGTTGTGATCCTTGCTTTCCTTTCCCAGCTACTCAGCCAACTTCTATGTGGATTTTTTTGCTACCATCGTAACAAACATTGTCCAAGAAAAGATGGGGAAGGTGAGAATCGGCATTAAGTTGGCTCGACTCGAGAGGACTGTCCATCCCATTCAGCTGTCCAACATTCGTATGTTGTGGTAGCATTTCTTAGTGTTTTAGTAGTCTCATGCAGTTTAACTTGCATATTTTTGAATTTTGTTTGCAGAAGGAGAGGGAAAAATGAATTAGCATGAGGGAAGGAAGTGTGGCATTGAAAAAATTATAATCAAGAAATACAATTATACTTTTCATTTAACATGAGTTAAGGCCAATACTTTTTGAGGAGAAACACTGTTTCTGAAGGTTCTGAGGAGGCTTTTTATATCTTTGTTGTGATCCAGTGTTATTGTGAACTCCAGACTCTGTTCTTATGGGATGGTAACGGCAGTGGTTTTACAAGTCTCCTGTGGTGAAATCCAGGCTCCTTTAGCCTAAGTCCCACTGATTACTGAGGTCAGGATCCTTGTTTCCTGGTGCTTTCAGGTTCTCTACATGAGCCAGAAACACATTGGTCTTGGAAAAATGGTATTTCTGAGGCAGCTGTATTCAGCTTACAGACACTGCCAAAATTCCCTTGAGATTTACAGGATTGTTCAAGCATTTACTGATGTTAAAAGTCCATCTGACACTTGGCGATAGTTAGAATGTCTGTTAAGTGCTTCACAAGGCTTGCAATGTGTGCCAGGCCCTGACAACACTTACACAATCTATCAAGTGGTTCACAATATTTAATAACGTCTGCTAAATGCATTGGGATGTTGATGATGAACTCCCTGAGGTCCAGCTGGGCAGGATGGGCCTTTGAGGGGGTCACTAACTGGTGCAAGGGGTATATGCAGCCACACATTCATCCCTGGTGCAGCTCTGGCCACAGGATTGCACCAGTGATGACTTTGCTGTAAATTATCTGTAAAGATTGTGGCATCTTCAGGCAGCTCCTCTCTGGGCAGGGGATTTTCCTCTTTTGGTGAAGCTAAATAATGCTTAGGAAGTCCCTGAGGTGGTGTCCCATGTGGTTTTGGAAAGGAGTGACTGCTCTTTAAGTACTGAACTCATGCTTGGGACCAGTAGAACTGTTCCTTCGTATCTACTATATAATAAATATCCTGATGTTGCTAGGATGCCTCCCTACACTGTAACTGTGGTCAGAAATGAAATCCTTGCCAATATCTCATGGCAAAGTGATGATATGGTGATAACTCTAATTTCCCTGTACTTAATTTTTCTGAGTCTTGGACTTGCTATTCTTGACAACCCATAATATACAAATTTATGTGGAGAAAAAATGTATTGGTTATGCCAGGAGCATGAGATCTATAATTAGGTTTAAAAAAGCAATATCTTCCTTCTCCATAACATTGCTCCTGTTATGAAGTCACAGTCTGTTGGATCCTAGCTCTGCCGAGTGCATCACAAGGTGAGTCTTTGTAGTCCCCGTCTTGCTCTGACACACTGATTCACTTCGCTCCCATGAACTGCTTTATTGGCTTTATAAACTTCTTAGCTCCATAAAGAGAAGATTTCACTTGCAGAGTGCTGGCTTTACAGCTTTAAAGCTTGTGCAACATAAAAAGTGACATTTTTACCATGACATCCTCATTACACACGAACTTGGATGCCTTATATGATACAGCTCCAAGTCCCTTCTGCAAGCAAGGAACCCCAACACCTACCTGCAAAAGGATTAAAGCGAACAGCTGCTGCTGGGATCTATTATATAATAAGAAAAACTTCACATTTGGCTACTAAAGTCCAGGAGGTAGAGGTAAGGACTGATTGCATTGACCTTTTGCTAGGTCTTTTTGCTTAGAACAGCTAATACTGAGTCCATATCTTATGCTTCTCATTCAAAATATATTCTGAGTGGCTGTGTTTTTTAGATACTTTTGCTCTCCATTTGCTCCGCCATTCCTTATTCTACAGCATGTCAGCTCTTTGAAATGTGTGTTATCTATTGAATTTTTGTACATTCCAGCATTTTATTGTCTCGAAAGTTTGATACAGTGTCTCTAAGGCATACAGTGCTTTATAAAGAACAGAAATAATCTTGTGACTAGCAGTGACTTAAGAAGCTGAAAGCAATTCCAATAATTGTTCTGTATATATTTGGGCAGATTATTCACATATTATAAGAACCACCATTATTGCATGCCTATAAAATATAGGGTGTGGGTGGGAGGGGAGGATCAACTTCTCACTCTGTGAGTATCTGCATGCGTGGTTACTTTCATATTTTGTGTACCAAGATATCTTCTCTGGACCTTGGAATGGGAATTCTGCAGGAATCTTGCAAGCTGAATTTCAGGTGTTTTTAGTAGCCTTGTGAGCGCTAGAGCGAGCAGGGCCTGCCTCAGAATATTGCAAATGCAGCCTTGCAGGTGTCCTGTCCTTAAGATCCCTGGTGAAGCAGGTGAAGCTGATGGAGTAAAAGGGAGTTAACAGTGTTTTGGGAGGGACAATCTTTCTGAGCAGTTGGTCACGTTTGGCACAGCTACTGCCAGCTGATCGAGTTCAGCTGGAAGAGAGTGCACAGGGATGCCCAATGGAGGCCTCTGAACCAGCTGCTGAACCACCAGTGGACACAGTGAACAGAGAAAGCAAAACTAATAGGAGGATTTAAAATGAGGTTTGAAAAATCAGTTGTTGATTAGAAAACATGATACTTGTCAAGGATAAGCTTGTTTGGATCTTTCTGAGTATCCTAACTGGGCACACAATCAGGAATGCTGCATCGGATGGTCTGGAAGTGGTTTCTCTCCCTACAAATTTTGCCTCCTTCGTTTCTTGGAAAGCTGCTCCTTGCTGCTCCTGCACTGCTAATACAACCCTTCATGCCAGTTAGTCAAGAAGATGTTGGATACAACCATGGCCAGGACAGAGCCAAGTCGAACCTCTCCACGTGGGACGTGCTGGTCTCACCTTGTCTGTATTGCTTTCCACCTAGCTTCGCATGTGAATCTTGGCTTAAAAGTGTCCTGAAAGATAAAAACAAAATATTACTAAATCAAGGTGGTGGTTCTAATCTCAGTGCTTTGCCTTTTGCTACTCAGGGCCTGAACTCCATCTATTGCTTCTCCTCAATCCGCAGGGCCTGTCGCTGCTTTTGAAGGAAACTGATTTGACAGGTGCTTTTGCAAAACCCATCCTTACTCTTTTGTCTCTTGTTTAAAATGTTCCTGTGATGATTTGCTCTGTTTTTTATTTTTTTATTCTTCAGGGATTTATGTTAGGTGAAAAGCTAGTTGCCACAGTTTCTTTTTCTTTCCTCCCTTCATATATTGTGAGTATGGTAGGATGAAATACATCTATGAGAATTCATTTATAACACTTGATCCGTTTATGTACCCTACAATCCTTTTTTCCCAGTTCTAATGGAAACTCTCCATCTCTGGCAGAGGTTTATTCCTTTCTACTCTGTCAAACCTGTGTCCTGAGTTTGGTGGTAACAGAGCTGCTTAGCTGGCGCATGCTAATGGCTGACCACATCTCCAGCATTTGCTGGAATAAAGAGAAAATGATTAACACTTGGTGTGAAGAGGACAACACCTAATACTAATTTTAGTTAGTGCAACTTTGGACACTTATGTCACTGTGTATTAACATGGTTTTGCATTGAAAAACAATAGCCCAAGCAGCAAATGGACTTGATGTAATGAAGAATTAATGATATACCAAGGCTTCCGTGGTTCCTGTGGCCGGTCCGCACTGGATCTTCTCCGCAGTGGCTGAGATGTCCAGGCAGGTGCACGAGAGCCCTGGTGCTGCGGGAAACGCGCCCTGATGTAATCAGCCTAATTTGCCGCTTGGCCTTGGCTTCAGGAGCACTTGCTGTTTGTAATGGAAAGAGCTCAGCAACCACTTCAGAGGGGGCTTTGTAAAGGGAGCTGGTAAAACGCTGCAGGTGGAGTGGGTTTTTATTTTATTTAACATCTTAGGTTTGTGTACTTTAATGTGTTACTGAAAAAAAGTGACATAAAAGTGGTTTAACAAGTCATTTTTCAGTTGAAAAATGTTTTCTTATTAGCAAAGTTAACATCCAGTGTTCTGCACCAGAACTACTGGTTCCAGGAAACTGCGTTTTGCCTGGGAGAATGTATTTCCCAAGGCTTGAATTCCCCCGGGACCTTTGTTTGGGATTGTACATACCTGAGGCGCTTGGCATAAGCATCAATTAAAAAATGGGAAGTGGCACTTTCCTTGCTAATTCTTGGCTCTTGAAAGGGGGTTAAGAAAAGCTCTGTTTTACCAGAAGTGTTTAGTTTGGTTCTGTTTTTCTAATGTAAAGTTATGAATTAAACAGGGTTTGCCGCAGAAAAGGGATCCTAAGGTGTAAACACTTATTTCTGAGCAAATGGCCATTTAGAAAAAGGGCAGGAACCGGTCTGAGCCCTTAGTTTGCAGTCCTCATCACCGCGCACGACTCAATGGCATGAATGGTGCCTGAACCTGCTTAGCCTCCAACTCCAGGGAAACCTGATCATGCTCAACCTGCACCTCAGCTGGTGCCACTTGATGATGCTGGAGGCCAGGAGTTCAGCTTGATTAAAACATTAGCTGACATTGTGATCGTTGCACTTAACTGAAAAAAGATTAACGAACCAGTAAGTGCTCTGCTCTAAGGAGTTGCTGGTTGCGTGATCCTCGGCCACGTGCCTTAGTAAGACCAGAGGCTTCCAGAAGAACCAGTTTTATTGGGACCTCATTGTCCTTCATCTCTGACTGCTTCCAATAGCTCTGAGTTCACATACACAAATACTCCTGAGTCCTTGGGCACCTGCCCTGCAGCTGCCAGGGCTCAGAGTGCTCCTCGTGCTGTCAGAGTCAGTCCTCCCTGAACGTCCATCAGGTTTAATCGTCGAAGTTGGAACAGAGTGCTCGTTCCTCTGTCAGGGCTCCTGTCTGCCCCTGCCAAGTCTGGAGGTTTAATTCAAAGCTGTTTCTGAATTAACTAAGCACAGAAAAAAAAGTATCTGAAAAATAAAGTTGACAGGTGTGAGCGTATTTTTCCACATTCATCTACCTCAGAAACAGCTAAATTAATTTTATAAGAGTTTCCAAAAATATGTCCCTCTGCATGAAGGGCAGAGCTAGTTAAACACCAGAAAAAACAGCAAATCTACTACAGCCTCTTCTGTTGTGGCAGCTCTTTTCTCCTCCTCATTTGCCAAGGGAGATAACTTGCCCTGCTTGTTTTGTTTGTACTAATTCTGGAGGGGTGGCTGCTCTGCCCATCAGTGTTGGTGTTTGCTGGACAGGTCTGCAGTCCTTCCCTTTCCAGTGTAAGTAGTGGGGTGTTAGTCAGAGGTCAGAGCAGCAGCTGGGACAGTTGAGACTTGGGAATATTTTCTAGCTAATTTAAAAGCAGAGAGACTTTGTAGACTGAAAAAATGTTTAACAGAGACATAAAGCAATGACTGCTGAGGAAAACTATTGGTAACAATTGGAATTAATTTGTGACTGCATTGTGAGGAAGGGAAAACGGTAGTTTTTCCCAAAGCAAAACTCCGTTGCATTCTTTTTGAGTAAACCATGATGATTTTATCCTTACTAACATGATGGGGTGTGTAGGACGCTGTAATGAATTAGTTGTTGTTCCTGCAAGTGTATCATTTTTTACAACAGGTCCCATGGGGGAGCACCTAGTGCTCTGCAGCATCCGTGTAAAAGGACCTGCATTCCATGTCCAAGCTGATTGTGACTGGTAAATCTGGTTTTATGAGGTGTGTGTGTGTGCCTGCCCCAGGAGACTGGCCGCCGCTTCCAGCGGGCATTTGGCCACCAGCTGCCCAGGGAATGCTGGCTATCATTCAGGAAAAGGGAAATGCCTCCTTTTGGTGGATGCTGTAGCCCTGGTTAATGAAAGGTTTATCTCCAGAACGTACTTTGAGAAATGATGAGCAATAGATGGGAAACTTGCAGTGGTATCTGTGAGCTGGCCTAAAGTTAAGCTCTCCATCAGGGTTTAAAGCTTGGATTCAGAGCTGTCTGCAGTATCATCTTTCCATGGGTTTAATCAGAAACACGTCAGTGAAAACATTCCTCCCTTCCTCAGGTAACAGTGACTTTGACCTCCTGAGTTTGGTAACTACATGGCAGCCTTAATATTTTTAAACAGAACTAATGCTGATATTTAGTTTACATTCAGTTTAATCAGAGGCTACAGCATTTCAGTGGCAAAAGTCACAGTGCTATTTCTTGGAGTGCGTCAAACTAGGGAGAATGAAATGCTGGGTGTTACGTTGATGGTTGAACAGCTCCTGCCTGCTCTCCTTCCTGTGATTCCACTACTTTAAGAGGCATGAAGACTGTCACAGAATTCATGGCATGAGAGAAACTGAGCCCATGGATTTAACATGGGGATTGCTGGCCTTTAGGTTTGTGGTTCTGAGCTAACCTATGTGGCCAAGCGTGATGTGTCCTAGACTGGAATCTGTCCTAGTGCTCCAATTGGGAAGCATTTCGGAGCTTTGGAGCATGGAATTGCTGGAGAACCTTTTAGCCTCATCCTTCTCTGTTTTCCGTGGAGCTCCAAGAAGACTTTTGTTCTTGGATGTGGAAGTGACAGTTTGTTGTCACTTATGCATCAAGCCACTTGCAATGCAAAGAGATGGCATCGCTGATGTGAGCCTTCCGCTCCCTGGTGGAGTGAGAATTGGAATACTACTTGACCGAGCAAAGAGTGAATATTCTTTGGCTGAGTAAGGAATTCAATAAAAATCTTAACTTTTGTTAAGAAAGAAGGTGTCTTATTCTTTCATTTGTTGACAGAAACTTGAAAAGGTGATGTGAGACTACATGTAGGGTTCAGAAGGTAAAAAGGAAGCAGGGAAGAAAGTCCTAAACATGTTCTTATTTAAATAAATATGTTTTTGACAGCCCCGAGATGAGAGAAAATTCCTGCTGTAATCCTGTTGTATCTGACGTAAGGAAATGCATAAATTCCTGGGCTTTTGTTACTTTCCTCTAGTAGGAAGATCTCTTCTGTAGCCCTGTCAGGTTCAGACTGTGGAAATTCTCCCCATACCCGGTGCCCACGGCTGCAGCTTCGTGCAGAGTGTTGGCAGTTCTCAACGTTGACTAAACACCAAAGGGGTTTCGCAGGCAGGAGCTGAGGGGAAGGTGATAGGATTTACCCTTCCTGTGAAGACAAATTGCAAAACATCCTGGCCAGCAATTCCACTTCAAAACATGTCATTTTCAGGCTCTAGTTCTGGGAAGGAGTGCAGCTACTAGGCCGGGGGCTTATTTTTATATTTTTATACTTTATTTTTAACTAAGTAGATTGAATAGATCCTGTTTATTTTCGTACCTACCATATATACATCCTTGGTCATGAAATCCTCTGCCTTATTTCATTTTCATGCTTTTCTGTGCAGGATTAGTAAACTACAGAGACTGTCATTTCTCCAGCTCTGTTCCTGTGAGTCAAATCATGATCATGCCAATTACGACACAGCCAAAGTTTTGCTTTTTTTTTTTTTTTTTTTTTTTTACATTGTCTGTTATCTGAAGGTCCTGTCACCAGACAGCCCCTGCCTCTGTAGACCTATTTGTTCAAGAGAAATTTTTAGCCCTCGGCGATGAAAGAGAATGAAAGCCAAGAGCATCAGCAAACAAAAGCATAGGAAGGGGATTGTTTTTATTAAAAGTCCTGGCTGCAAAGGCAGTCGTTTGATCCTTTGAAACCTGGTGTTAATTAAGCACTTCTGGTGCCAGTCTCCCAGCACTGGGTGAGTTGCTGTCTCTAGTCCTCTATCTGAAAAATGAAGATAAATATTTTCCTACCACACAGAAAAATGGTGTTAACAGTGTGGCCAGTCAGATACCAACGTAGTGGAGACCATATAAATAACTAAGGTAAAGACAGTTACACCAGGATTGGAAAGTATATTTTTATTCCAGCAGCACTCTTTGTCCTTTTAATCAAACTTGGTAATTTGCAATAATTCTGTGTTGAGAAAGCCATTGAGGCAGTTTAGTAACACTATATATGTTTAACTTTTGTACATGGGCAATATAATGTCATTAATATCTGTCTT
Source organism: Crypturellus tataupa (assembly GCA_034781795.1). NCBI lineage: Eukaryota > Metazoa > Chordata > Aves > Tinamiformes > Tinamidae > Crypturellus > Crypturellus tataupa. The sequence continues at coordinate 1,857,578 of JAWLRI010000139.1, read as the reverse complement.
CTGGCTGGCTGCATGTGGATTTTGCTCAGAGTACTGCATTAAAAAGAGATTACCCTGCTCTGACCCACTGAGTTTCCCTTTCCATCCCCAAAAATGCATGAGAGCACCAATATCCTTTAGTTCAAACGTAAACGGTTGTGCTTCACCAGTGCCATGGTATGCTTTGTAGTATTGAAATAAAACACAGAATTCAATGCAAAATGTCTATTTTGCTACAACATCAAGGGCCTTATAGCCCGGATTTAGGGATGCACAGAGGCTTGTTCTTCGTCTCCCGAGCATGTGCTTCGTATGGGCTTCCTGGGCCTTGCTGAGGAGCATTTATTTATTTCCATTTATTTCACCATGCTCTTAGAAAATCAAGTCTGATTCAAAGGCATGGAATATCGTGGAAGGCAGCTTCCCATGGGCTTCTAGGGGCTCTGGATCAGATCCTTTGTGTACAGAGGCCAATTGGTTTTTAAATCTCTATGTCAAGATAAAAACACAGCCACATAAACTTTGTCATGTTATCCTTAAAACCCAGGGAGCCATTTCAGGATTGCAGCGTATGCATTTGAATTCTCACCACTGGGACGTGGGGGAATTTGTTTCAAGTTGAGCTTCAGTCCTGCTGCTTAAATATCCACGCGTGGACTTCTGTGAGGGTTTTGAGCTGTTTTCAGCTGGGTTTGGGGTATCTCTAAGGATGCAGCTTCTCCGGACAGCCTGTCCTGGTGTTCAAACACCCTCATGGTTAAGAAGTGTTTTCTTATTTTAAGATTTTTTTTTTAAGATAAGTGTTTTCTTATCTGAAGATGCATTTTCCATGTTTCAGGGTGTGCTTTTGCTCCTGTCCTTGTTGGGTACCATCGAAGAGTCTGGTCCTGCCTCCTTTGCACCCTCCTGTTAGATTTATGTTTCTTAGATCCCCCTGAGCCCCTTCTTCTCCTGGCTGAGCAGTCCCATATGTTGAATACCAGGGCAATCATCTCTGCTCATCTTCTCTAGCACTTAATTAGACTATGTACATTCTTAAATAGTCTGAGGTGGGTAGTATCTCAGAGATGTGCAAAATACTGTGAAATGAACTGTATTAATGTGTTTTGCTCTACTGTTGAAGAATACCAAGGTAATGATTCATTGAGCCTCTTACCTAAAAAGTTGGCTTCTTAGATGTCTTTTCTTTTTTTTTTTTTTGCAAGAGACATAAATCCCTGGCTGTTTTACCTCCGTTACCCTTAGGAAGGTGAGGCTAATTTATTCCATTTCTGAATCTAGCTCAGATTTTGCAGCTGTCTGTGGGACTTCTTCTGGGCCAGGGCTGGCCTCCTGCACAAGATGATGCTCTGCAGCCTCTTGGTCATCTCGGCAAGTGCAGGGGATTGGCAGCCCACTGCTCCGTGCTGGGCGCTCTGCACGGGGAAGAGGCTTGGGACTCCCAGGAAGAAGGCCAAACAACTGTAGCTGACTTCTGCCCTAGCAAAAATCCCTCTATGTGCGTGAAGTAAACCTGAGAGTCCCCAAGGGTGGGATCTGGTTGTATCAGAAAGACCAAGATAACTCCTGGCTGAACTAGGCATCAGCAACACTGAGGTTAAATATCAGGACGTGGGGATAAGTTTATTCCAGTGAAGAGTCAGAGCCTGAGCAGGGAAAGAGCAGCATGTGGCTTCAGTGACAAGTGTGGCAGTCACCAGCCTGCGGAGCCAATCCATGTTATGGTCCCAGGAAGCTCTAGTGTTTGACGGGGTCTGGGAAGTAAGAAGGGTTTTTTTGGTAAGTGTTCAGCAGATGGGCTCTCGTGCGCTGAGCTCCCATGGGAACGACCCATCCATAGAAACTGGCAGAAGACCAACCCTGGGCTTCAAATTCATCAAATTATGGGGTGTTCAGTATTCAGATCCAGACATGCATTTAAACTTGCCCCTTTATTTAGAAAAATTAACTGTTAAGAATACATCCATGTGAGTCCTTTAGGATTCTCTAAGCTGTAGGTGCTAACAGCGAATAGATCCTGATCTCATAGTCGGCTTTGAAGGCCGTGTTCTAGCACTATAAATTGCCTGCCAATAAAGGGCAGCTTCTCACAGTGTAAGATTGTTACAGTGCTATGATAATGGAAGAAAAATTGCTTTTCAGTCAGCGGCACACGTGTGCACATGTAGGCCTCGCTGTGCTCTGAGTCTCTCAACCTCCATCAGGTTTTTCTGATAGAGGAAGAGTGCAGTGATTAAATAGCTCGGTGCAGTCTGATGTTGTGCTGACATTTTGCATCACTCGCACCTTTTATTATCATTCTCTCTATCACATTTCAGAAGAGGATACTAGGAGAAGCGAACTCAGATTTTTTTTGCTCATGGATGATGTGAATTGCCTGGTTTTCACAGGAACTTGTCTGTCCTTGTTACCGTTGTGTTTGTATGGAGTCTGTCAGGAGCATCTCTCGCCATTCAACTGAAATTCTCCTAGTTGAAAGAAGACAAACACAGAAAATTTCCTTGAAGGTTTCTCTTCACTTGAATGTTAATAGAGACCACACAACTTGTTTCCTGCAGGTGGGAAGCTATTGGGAGATTTGTCACGAATCTCATCACTGGCTACACAGCTATTAGTGGAAGAAAATTGATATGTACGTTGAGATGTAGATTTTGCAGGGAAGAGTCTTCTTGTTTTCATAAGACCATGGGTAGCCAGGCGGTTTTTGATGTAGATGATGATAGGTCTTGTACTTGGTGGACAGGACACCTTGAGTCCTCCAAATACCATCAGTGGCCTTTTTTTCTCCAGGCAGTTACCTATCCTGAAACAATTTGAGGAAATTCTGAAAAATTGCCGAGTCTGTAGCTATGAAAAAAGGCTGGAGAGGAATTAGCTGTTGCAGGTAGATCTTCTGATCTAACATCATATGTTCAAACAGTTTGAGTGGAAAAGTGCCTGATTCTGCAGAGGTCTGAGGGTCCCTTGCAGAGTTTGTGAGGAAATAGCAGAAAGCGATGGATTAGTGTCTGTAATTTTTTTTTTTTTGTGCCTTATATACAGATTTTTTAAACGTGGCTTTGTGCTGCACTTCTGTCATAATGGAGGACAGTCTTTGATGGGGAGAACCCATCAAATCCTGGTCACTGTTAACATTAGCAGAACTGGAGAAGTCTGAGTTGTATTGGCAAGTAAGTGAGAAGGAGATGAAGGTAGCAAATTGCAAGATTATGTGAAAAGCCTATGATTTTCCTTTACCAGATACGGGGTGATTCTTTGATTTTTCTACTATATTGCAATAATTAGCCAATAGTATTTGGGGATTAATGTCACTGACGGTTCCTCAGAAATCAAGCATATGTTGTCCTGGATGTACCACATTTCCCTGCTTATTATTCCCTGCGCTTTCGTTGTGCGCGCTGGTCAGGAAAAAACTCTTCCTGACTGATTTTGGTCTGAACATACTTCTACCAGATGTAGATTACTGGGGATCTTGATTTTCCATCTGGGATGCATCAATGCAGATACCAGTTTAGCCTTTAAAGACAATGGACAGATTGTATGAGGCTATTTTGTACCTGTAAAGATTATGTATGTCCCAAGTGTGTTAGCTCATCTAATCTCACCAGATTTCTCTAGGCAGTCGGCTTTTCCGTCCAGTATAATATCTTTGCAAGGGATATAAAGGAACTTATTTTTAAATAGTGGAGAAATTGTAACTCTGGTTGGAAAGATACAGCCCTGGCAATTGAAAGGGGAAGATCTGCAAGCAAAGTGAAGCAGTATTCCCAGCATAAAGCACTTCCTTGGAGCCCCCAGCCCATATCATGATGTATTTGCCAAAACCATCTCAGAAGGCCTCTGTATACACAGCATTGACATTTGTTCAATACCTGTCTTTTAACTTTATGCCATGAAACTTTAATTGGGATGCTCAACTCTTGGCACTTCTCCTATGCTGATGTTAGCTCTTTCTGGAGGTGCCTGCATTTTGGGAAAGAAGGAATGGGCAGTATAACCACACTTGGATGTAGGTTTTATTGGCAATGAAACTGGGTTCACTTTTTCAAGAGCTTGGTCCAGCTTCCTAGGAGCTGAGTTTTGATCAGTTCGGTAGAAGATGACAGAAGCAGTGCCACTTCATTAGGATGTTTTAATGACTGCTATTAAAATTGATGCCCTGCTAATTTGAAAGAGTCTTGTGAGTTCTGGTTTTGGGGCATACAGATCCACTTCAGGCAGGATCTACTGTTGCAGCAAGTGATGATGGCTCCTGGGATGAGTTTCTCTGTAGGCTGCATTATAAATCTACCTTTAAACAGTGCACGGCTCTTTCTGGAGTTAGAGCAACCAGGCCCAATAATAACCCCTATATAATGATGCTTATCTTGTATATAGTGTATTTAAAATGAAGCCACTAAGGTTTACCTTCACCAAAATGTTTGCAGGTTGACTATACTTGCGAGTAAATATAGGGATACAGAGAAGACATGAAGAATGCTCCCAGCTTACAGGACTCTTGAAAAGAGTTATGAGGCCCTCGATTATGAAACCCAGCAGATGGGGTTCCTTCTAGCAGCCTCATGTCATCTTTTTTCATCAAGATCATCTTCCTGTCAGTAATTCTGTGTAATACACAGAGGCATCTAGTGGGGTGATGATGTACTGCAAGTGCAAAGGGTGTTTAAATGCATGGGCTGTTGGGGGTTATTGGAAAATGGGTTTATTTAAGGAATATTAAGTTAAAAAAATAGGTTATTGCATACTTGACATGAACTGAAAAGTTGAATATTCCTCAGAAAAGTTTCCATGCTTCTGAAGTCAAAGTCTTCTGTCATGGAAAACCTTTTAGTAATGGATGACCTTTCTCAGAGAGCAGCAAGCTTTGAAACGTGCAGCACAAAGAATTCACATTCTCCCAGATGCTCTGGGAGAGCAGGTCTGTGCAAGCTCCCACCAATCTCATGTAAAATGTGCAGTTATTTTGTTGTAAGTTACTATCTTTTCAGTTGGAATCCAGCTTGAGCACTAGGTGCAGGATTTACAAATAAAGTGGCTATTAATATTTTAGTGAGAGCTGGCTTGCCTAAACCTTTAATGAGCTGCATGTGAGGAATCAGAGGAAATAGGAATGTTATTTTCTGCCCTGATTTTGATTTCATCTGTGACTAAAATATGCAGTTTACAACCCAACCACTTGAGGGATGTTATGAGGGAAGCCCTAGAGGAAAAGGGACTCGTGTTTTCATGTTTGAGCTCAGCGAGGCAAAGCCAAGGTCAGTGAGCAGACAGGTACCAAGGGAGAAAAATCCAACATATCATCTTGCGTTCTGCGATGCTTTAGGTGTGAAGCAGCATGTTAATCCTCTTAGGTTAAGGCTACCCTCTTAGTTCTTTTATTGCACGTGCCATCTTAATGTTTGTGTTGGGGAAGGATCCCAGGGGAACAGGTGCTTTCAAGAGTTGCAGAATTTCAGCTGTGAAAACGAGAAGATGGATCGGTGAGCTGGCAGGGCCTGGGGAACGCTGGGAACTCAACTCGTAGCAGACATCAAAGACATGGAACTTTTTGTTGTAAGCCTAAAAAAAAAGATTTTTCCAAGATTGACAGCAAGTGGTTATGGTAGAGCTGTGAATACTGGACTGAATAACAATATTTTGTAGATTATATAAAAGCTTTCAAAATAAGACACTTCTGTGCCAGTGTCAGGAGAGCTTGCAGTAAATTGTGGTTGGGAACCTCCCATAATCATCACTCGGGGTTGACTCACATTAGTCTAAAGTCATAAAATTGTGGAAAAGCTGGAGTCATTATTCCTTTTTCGTGTGTGAAGATCGCTTTGTTTCGACTTTTAATGCACTTCGTAAGGTAAATCTGAGTTTCAGAAAGATAAACAGAAGTGTCAAATCCGGTTCTGTTTACTTAGAGAAAAAATCCTATTCACTTGTGTGACCACAGGGAGCAAGATCCAGAACTACTAGTGTAAAACCAGTGTATAAATATTGCTTTATTTGTAGCTACTGTGGACTTAGGTTCCATTAAATTAGACTGTAATCTACCTTTTGCCCCTGCTTTTCATGTTGGTTGGCAGCAATCTGGGGATGGGTGCTCCAGGATTCACTCTTTATTGCAGTGAGTTTCAGAAGAAGATACAAGGTGTTCTGCTTTGGTTTACTTCATGCCTAGCTTATGCTTTTGGTTTGTTTTCATTATCCCTCCTTAATGAGCAATGTTCTAAAGTCATGGTTTATTATTCCCTAATATCTGAAAAATGGTGACTGAGGTTACTTAGGTTGGTGGTTGTTGGGCTTAAGAGGACTTGAAAGTTCACCAAAAACTGAGGTGTGTTTTTCTGGAAGGCTGGAACTAACCTCCTCCCTTGAGTAAATCTGAGCTTTGGATACCACATTATCTTTACATTTCTTTTGATGGGACAAGTTCTTGTTTCTTAGGTTAGAAATACATTCACTTTCCATCATTTGATCTCGAAGGGGAGGCTGCCGAAATAAATAATAATAATAATAATAATAATAATAATAATAATAATAATAATAATAAAAGCCAAAGGAAGGAGGTCAACTGATCTGATATTCTTTGAGGACAAGAGGCATGTTTTACAGATGGCACGTGGAAAAGTGTTGGGGATCTGATGCAGCCAAAGGATGTTGAAATGGCAGCAGGTGTGATGGCAGCCGGGGGCCTGTCTGTGGGTCATAGCAGAAGAGACAGCAGGTGAAGCCTGTTGTGGTGGGTGCCCGCCAGCACCGTGTCCTCTCTCGGGAAGTCAGAGAACTCCTTTCGTCAGCCTTCCCGTGCCTGTAGACAGGGCTTTTCTCTTCATTTGCAGGCTGCACTTTCAGTTGTGTGAGTGAATGATAAGTAACAAGCATGAACAAAGCCCATTTCATAGCAGTCGTGTTACTTGCTGTTTATCTGTCATTAGTTTGAAGCAAAGAACTCAGCATTTTGACGTTTTCAGGCTACACCTGTGGGTTTTATTTTACAGACTCATTCTTAATTTACTTTGATGCCTGCTTTTGTGTCTGTAAAGTCAGCGTTCTGCAAATCCAATTGACCTGAGCAAGCTAAACTGTTTTCAGACTTAAGCACTTTTCTGGGGCCTTTCTCAGAGAAGCAGGATCCCCATGTTGCAGCTCAGACCTGATCGAAAACATATGGATTGCACCGCACAGGACTCTGGTTCAACCTGGAGCTTTCTCAGTTTACCCAGTTTATCTTGGGTCAGATCCTCAGCGAGTGTGAACTGGCCCAGCTTCATCTATGTGTAAGTCTGCAATGCCAGATTACGTGAAGTCTTCTAAAATAACGGTAAAATCCTTACTGAGCTCTGTGTTATTTCAAGTATTTGTGTTGTGATAGTGCATAGCAGTGACCTGTCCCACGTAGGGATCTCCTACCTGTATAACAGAATCAAATTTGATCCCTGCTGGGCCCTGATTCTGATGCCCGTGGTGCCCTATGCCGCCTTACTGAGGTACAAAAGACTCTTGCTACCAGCTGAATGGGACCGGGTTTGGAGCAGACTGAGGACAAACTGTGAGGTCAGCGATAGAAACTGTGCTTAAAATCAGACAGCGCTTCCTTTTCATTTTTGTAGAATAACATTTCTGAACTTAAAATGATGTGGTATCTTCTTGTCAGTATGCTCTCGAGCCCATTGGGGTCTTTTACTTTGTTTTGCCTCCCCTTGCCCATGTCAGGAGGGGCCATGACTTTTTCCCAACGAGCTGCCCTTGAACACACCGGCCTTGACTCATCACTCTCGATTTTCCTGGATCCATCTGCAGGGAAGGAAGGTCAGGGCTGAGCACCCAGGCTCCTGAGAGCCCTGTGGGTTGCCTGGGAAGCAGGAGAGAAGGGTTTTATTCCCATTTTTTTTAGAGCCTCTGGGCTTCTACCTCCACTTGGAGGTAGCGAACTCGGACTTCGCTGAGGGAAGGTGCTGAGGGTCTCACACGGATGCTGGGCAGTCCAGCCCCCTGGGAGATCCCTTCCCTACAAGGGAGGCCAGGAGGCCTCTCCTTGACAGCAGAGATGGTCTCGTTCACGTGGCCGCTATTTCGGACCGGTGAGCTGCGAGAAAGGAGAGGCAGCGTGTGGAGAACGCGGCGCCACCGAGGCCGCTTTGCAGTGCGCTCCTAGACGTACCTAGACATCCAAATCTTCTCTTTTTAAGAAGGCCAAATGGCCTTTCGGTTATTGTCTGGGAAAATGGTGTCACCGGCGGGGTGATTTATTTCCCTTGGAATTTCAGGGTTAGACATAAGTGTCGTTACCCACTTCAGAGGAAAAGCTTCCGAGAAAGGAGAGGAAAGCTGAGCTGATATTTGGAAAAATGAAGAAAATGTTTAAAATATTTTTGGAGGAGGAAGGAAAAAAAAAAGAAAAAGCAAAAGCCCTCAGCGCGTGGTCGTCCCACTTTGCTTCTGGCCAGTCTCAAACGCTTCTCTTCCAGAACGTCTGAGTATGAATGAATCATGACACGATCCTGGGAACTCTGCAACCGCACGGGTTATGCTGTACATGGCATCAGACACCACCTGCAGATGCAGAGAGTGGAAAACTTTGCCGTTCCTAAAACTCACCTCATTATAGTGCGGGTACTATTAGACACGCGTACGTGTTTGATAACTCCCGGGAGAGGGAGAAAAACCCAGCCGTGTTGTAGAAATCACAGCGATACTTGCTGTTGATACTGAAGCTGTCTTGGAAAATTAATCCACTGACAAGTTTTTGTAAGAGGTCATGGCCAGAAAAATAGCTTATGAGGGGGGAAAAAGAGAAGAGATGGAGTCTGGTGGGTTCTGATGTTTTTTGAAAACACTCAGCAGAGCAAAACAGCAGCATGTGGAACAGGAGTCGGTTTGGCCCTTTCTAGTGTTTGCTCGTCTTCCTGCAGACAAAACATCTGAATCTCCTTTTTCTAGCATTGAATAGTATAAATCCCAGGGATGAGGCTTCCTAAACCCAACCAAAAGCCTCTTAGAGCTTGTGTTCTTTTTCCCAGGAAAGCTTGAGTAAAATCCTTTAATAAGCAGAGCTTGGCCTTGAGCAGGTAGAAAATCTGCTTCATTGGTGCAGCATGAGAAGGATGAGGATTGCAGGGCTCTCGCCCTGCTCTTCTCGCATTTGTGTTCTTTTTCTTTCTGAAAAGAAGCTTCATGCATCTGCTCAACTAGTCTGCTCTGAATTGGACTGAATGTAGATGAATTCAGGCATAGTCTTATTTATGATTTAACATATTTAGTTGGAAATGAGCTGCTAGGCATGAGAATGATCAAATCTGTGGTGTTCCTCCAACTGTATGGGTGCGAGACTTGACATGTCTTTGAGTTCTGCTGGTCCGGCATCCTGCTGATAGTGCTGGGCAGTAAATGAACATTTAGAAGAAGGCGAAAGCTTTAAGAACATCTCAGTTCAGTTCTTCCTCTACATCCTGTACATATAAAGCCCAGCCCGGATTGCAGAAGGTCTTGGTGCTTTAATGTAGCCCCAGAAATGCTCTTGCCCCCCAGCTGGTGCCCTCAGGCTGAAGGTCTCGCTGACAAAGTGCTGCCAGAGGCAGCAGGCTGAGCCCGGCCTGGGGTGTTTTGTGGTGCCATCGCAGGATTTGAGTTTTGCTTTCAGCCTGCTGAAATGGGGAAGAAAGGCGGGGTTCAAGGAAGCTTAATGTCTCTATGAAATAGAATTTGGATTAGAAAATATGTTAGGATCCTCCAGAATTTGTAGAAGGAGCCTTGTCAGTGCAATTGTATTGTGTAGACCTGATTTCAGGATGAGACTGTAAAATCACGGTCCTTTTTTGTCTAGAATTAAGGACCTGGTCCCCTCAAAAGCATTGGATGGCATCATTAAGGTTTATAGGCTGAAGTTTTTCTGAAGGAATCGGGGGCAACATGCGTCTAAATCACATCAGTTCAGCAACAGCTTGCTCTAAGCAAAGCCTGGATATATATTTTAAGTGTCACTGATTGCAGTGGGACTGAAATATCCCTTGGTTGCCTTGCTGAGAAGAGCCCCTTCCGTTTTGTGTGTCACCAGCAAAGTCATATTTAAAAATCAGTCGTGATGGCTGAGGGAGGGAGCAGCAGTGTGCGAAGGAAGCCGGGTTAGCGGTGGCGAGCGCGAGCCAAGAGGTTCCTGTGCCTCTGTCTAGACCGAAGAGGGCTGGAAGTTTTCAGATTAGGTTTGGAAAAGCCTCTGAACTTCTGGATGCTTCTCCTAACCAGATCAAACCTCTAAAGAGTTTGAGGTTTGTCCATCACTCATTTTCATATGAATTACATTAAAAACTCTTAACTTGAAATATTTCTTGTTTTAAAAATAGAATAATAAAATAATAAATCAGAAGGAAAAGTGCGCTGAAAAAAATGCAGAAAAACAGATGAAAAGCAAAAGGGAAAGGCGAACTCCGTAAAAATACCACGCACGCCAGACCCTTCCAGTACGATTTCCTGCACGCTGCACGCTCAAAGCCATGCTATTACAACATGCTCTCGCCTTTGGGGCCAAAAATGCGGAGGAAAAAAAGCCTTGTTTGATCTCGCGCGGTGAACGGGTGTCATTTGACCCATCCGTGAGCCCGAAGCTGGGCTGCGGCGGATGATTTTCCACTCGGCGAGCGCCCGCGCCGCGGCCCCGTCTCCGCAGCCGCGCAGAGCGGATGGTGCTGACAGGCTGCCTGCCGGCCGCGCGCAGCCGGGCCTGCGGCTTGGGCAGGGCGCTTCAAAAGCCGCCTCTGGCCCGCGGAGAAAGAGCTGGAAGCGCCTTTGGGTGCTTCCCAAAGCGACCCGCTCCAAGCGAGGAGGAAGAAAGCTTGCATTATCTCCGGCAAAAGCCCCGGAGCCTGCCGGGAGGCTGCCAGAGCGCGGTGAAGGGCTGGGTTGTTGCTGAGAAACCCTGACACATGCAGGGCCTGCTGACGAAAAGAAAAGAGCATAAACACGATGCGGAGATAGCGGCACAGAGCTGCACGGCCACTGCTAATGCACAGGCACGAGGAGCTCCTTGATGTGCATTTTGTAAACAGGGAAACGTGTTTGTGTTGTATTAGATTAGTCAAAGCCACAGGAGGATGTAGCAGAAGCCACAAAAGACAAAAGCAGGGAAACTTCAAAAATAGCATTTGATTAATATGAATGAGTGAACAGTTTTAACCATTATTGATACATCTTTGGAAATCATCTGTTTCATACTGTTTTTCTCTATTTGTTGAAAGTTCACTATATAATTAGAGAAAGATGGGAACATTTGAAGGAAAACAGATAAAGGGTATAAGAAGTTACACACAGTGTAGAAAAAGCACTTGCCAGAGTCCTTGCACTGTGATTTTTTGGGAAAGATGATGATCTTTAACAAAAGAAAATACAAGAATATGCAGCTACATAGTTTGTCTTTGAAAGCTTGAAAGTTTTCTGGAGTTCAGTATAGGGCAGCACCTATAGTTAGTAGTCCAAACCCATTTGTGTCATGTGCTGTAAATCAGGATAAACCATTTGGGGAAAATTGCTGCACACTTGTATGAATGTCCTCCATGTCCCTGTTCTGTGTGCGAGGTTGGGAGAGAGGTGGCTCTGCGAGGGGCTGCGTGAGCTCGAGCAGTGGGTGAGAAGGGCTCTGCAGAGCAGCAACGTTAGGCTGGAGCATCCATGACTGCCACCTTGTTTTTACCGTGCAGTGTTTGTAAATGCAGAGCAGAGGACAGGTTGATGGGGGAAACAGCTCCTGGTCCTTCACATGCCAAGGGAAATTCCTCAAGAAAGACACAGCTGACCTGGTTGCAGAAGTCCCTTAGAGCCACATGGGTAGGTCGCTGTGGCCCTGCTTCCAGCCTTGTGCACTGTCACCCTCTCCCTACGGCACCGAGTTTCCCTTCCATTGCTCTGGTTTCAGCTACGTCCTGCAGCAGGATGTCCCTTGGGATGCCCAGTAGTGGAGCTGGTTCATTCCTACTTCAACCTTCTGCATCCCTAGGACAACAACTAGGTACCAGTCTATGCAGATATGTCCATGTCTAGGTAGGGTGCTTATCATCTCTGGAATATGTCCAGTGTCTGCATGAGAAGGCAGGTAGTTGCTTCAGGAATTTCCAGGATTGTAGTCCATCACTTTCTGGGATTTGCTGCTTTGTTCTTGGTTTCATAACTCATGGGGTGTGAACATAGCTCTTCACTTACCTGTTCCTGAATCTGCCTTTTTGGAGGAGGGTTCTTGTGTGTATTTTCTCAATTTTGGATGAAACTTAGTCATTGAGGTGCAACCATGGGGAATTGAGCTCTACCATGGTTTAGGTACTAACTGCTAGACCATGTTGCCAGTCAAATAATCAGTCCCTGAGCAAAACAATACCTGTGGGATATGGAACATATTCTCTTTTTAACCAGTTACCAAATGATCCTGTAAAGTTTATCAGTAACTAGAAAGACCAATTATTTTTTGCCACTGATTTTGGCATGTGCTGTCCTCAAAGCTCTTCCATGGTGGTGGTTAATGTTTGTTGCTCCATCCTTGGACACCTCTCCTGGAGGTCTTGTTTGCTTAAATGTGTACCCCAAACCAACCTGACACGTAACCCATCGGAATCCCGTGCACGGGATCTGCTTTCAACATCAAGGGGTATTTCTGTAAACTGCAGGTGTCTGAATCTCCATAAAAAACAACTGCTATCTCTGCAGGAGTAAACCAAGTTTGGTACCTCATTTTTGAACAGATAGTCCTTTTTTCTTCAATTTTTCAGCCAGGTGAAGTTGTTAGGTAGTTTCCTGCACAACAGTCCCCTTTTGCAGGCCTTGTTTGGCAGCACCTTGGCTTTGGCTCTCTACTAGGAGTCCTCTCTTGTACCTGTCACACGAAACGCCCCCTCGCAGGCTCACAGCAGGTGGAAGCTTTGGCTACGTCCAGGGAGAGTTTTAGACACCCCTAAGTTAAAAGCAACATAAATACTTTTCCCCCGTAGCTGTATCTGGAAGAAAAGATGAATCGGTTGAGATAGCTGTAATCTGAAATTCAGTGACTTTTGGAAATAACTTTTAGCTGTTGTTTCTTTATAACTGCCTTCTTTTGATTAGTCATAAGAACTAAAAGGTTCCTTGGGACTAGAACAAGAACTAAAGGTTCCACAAGAACTAAAAGGTTCCATTAACTTAATGGGAAGGTAATTCTCAGAATTCTCAGATTTTTGACACAAACACTGCTGGAAATGCAAAATTACCTTTTCCTTAACATGAGGTGAGGTTTCTGGTTCTTAGCCCCTTCTACGTCTTGCCAATAAAACACTGTATTAGAGCTGAAAAGAGGCGTTACTGTCACCTGGAGGACGTGGTTGATGCTCTGTGGAAAAGCTCTTTAAAGTGTAATTTTCTTTCTTCTATTTCTTTTATTTTTTTTCCCTGAGAACACTCTGAAATGAGAGTTTGAAGGACACAGCAATGGTTGAGGAAATTCAGATAGCAGCAATGTCTTTAATTCTCTAACGGAGGTGAAAAGCCTCAGGTAAGGCTGAGAGAGCCTGGCCTGTGTGCAAATGGGAATTGCACAGCAATTTCCTTAAGTTGTTATAGTCTGCTTTAAAGGTTTTAACTCCAAAAGCAACAGGTTGGCTGAGAGAAAATGAGACTAAATTAAACCCTACATCTTCTTTGTAATGCCAGGTACAAAGAAAAATATTTATGAATGCAAAATTTAACCACTTAAATTGCATTTAAGCCATTTTTTCTCTCTGCTGTCTGTGCAGCAGAGCACTTGGGCACACACAGCGGCTCGAAGTGCACATATAATCCCCAGCTATCCCCGTTCTGCAAAGCTCTGCAGCATGTGCCTGGTCCTGAAGCAATCCCTGGGGTTGACACACAGGTGCAAAGTTGAAGGCACATGTTGAGGTGCTGCTAAATAGCTGTCCTTTGTGTGTGTAGCTGCACATCTTTTATTGCTGCCTAGCCTCATTGCGTTACAGTTAAAGCTAGACAGCAAAATAAAATGTTTGTAAAAGTGATGTGAGATGCTCAGTCCCTTTCTGTATGCAGCTGCCCAGAGAGAGATGGGCCTGAGCCCTGCAGCAAGAGCTGCTCATTTGCTTGTGCTGCCGCAGTCCTTTAGTAGGTTGTTTCATGTTTATTGTCACTTCATGAAGTCTGGCTGTGTGTAACACTTAAAGTCTAGATCAGAAAGAAGAGAGAAACCCGTTGGGGTCTGCTTGGAGCTGTGGAAAGTGTTGAGAGCATCAGTGGACCAGCAATAGAGAAAACCCCAGGGTGAAGTGTTGCAGTCAGCCTTTCCAGGGCAATCTGCACTGGTTTCTGTAGCATCGGGGAGTAAATCTTTTTCAAGTCCTTGTAATTCCTGAAGAGCGTTTGTTGCCTGTATCCAAGGTGCTGTAGTGGGGTATTTACACAAGGGAAGATAAGGGGGAAAATCAGGATCTTCATAAATAAAATCCTGCAGTTTGGTTGTTTGCAAAGGGCCTTGGAGACCTTGGTGGTGGGAACTATGTCTGCATTGCTATATGGTTCAGCTCTGCACCTGGAGGGGTTGGCTGTAGGAGAGGTAGCCCAGATGTCCCCTGCGGTGGCCAAACCAGTGCATGCCAGTGGCCACCATGGGCAGCCTGGGGTTCGCCGAGTCCTCCTGCCTGCTCGGCACGCCCTGGAGGAGGTGGGACGGGGAGCCAAGCTGCTGGAGTACCTCAAGGAAGACCATTCTTGTGGTATTTCCAGCCCAGCCAAAAACAGGAAGCATTGGAAGAATTGCCAGAGAGAGGGGAAAAAAAAGCAAGTCAGACTGTTCTGGAGCCTCTGCCAGCCCCCTGTGCAAGCCAAGGGGACTTGGAAGAGCAGCTGCATGTTTTTGAGGTTATCCAAACCGAAGCCGGGCCTCGCGCTCGCTGTCCGGCGGGGCGGCTCTCACTGAAGAGGTTCCCGTGTTACCTCCTCGCAGCCCACACCTATCAACCCAATTAACTTATTTCCTTGGAGCTGAAGGAGTGTTTTTTTTTCCCTCGCTGTCCAGCCAAGCTCATGCAACAGGTTAAACCCCTCATTCTTCAAAAGAGTCACGGGAGAAAAAGCAAGAAAACCGATCCAGAAGTCATTCTAGGAGTGCTTTGATCAGTCACCAGGTTTGGACCTCTTTGTGTTCGCCTGTCTTACAAGCAGTTGTGCTCTTAATTGCTTTATGCACCATGGGCCTCTCTGAGATCTCGGTCAGGCAGGCTGCTCTTGTGACTGTCTTTACGGATGGACTGTAGTTGGGTTTTGAAACTGCTGCCATCGTAGAAGATGGCACCGGGGTTAAATCTGTAGCAAGTCGCTCTGCTCGTGCCGCTCTGCGCTCTGCTCCTATTGTGCTTGCAAAGTGTTTGTGTTCTGGTGTCACTGCATCCAAAGAGGAGGAGTGTGTCACAAGCCACTGGCTCTTACGGTGCCAATGGAGAGGAAAGCTGGTGGGGACTGTACTGACGTGCACCTTGATGCAGCAGTTTGAATTTGGGCTTCGATATTCCATGGATCTGAGAGCAGCCAATTGCCTGGGTCCATTTTACAGACCCTGGGTGGCCACAAAGACCCAAACGTTAATGGTTTCTTCCTCTCAAAGTAGTTTACAGCCTAAGATATGCGTGTTTTTAAGACCAGTAATGATAGCATTAATCTAAGTAAACATGTCCACCCTGCAGGGCTCCAACAAAGTGGAACCTAGTTGCATAAAGAGACAAGACCCGTCTATTACGTGCAGGACAGATTCTGTGTCCCTGGAATTAGAAAGCACATTACCCAGCCTGTAATCTGCATCTCTTTCTGTATCTTCTCACACCTTGCTGAACCAAGAGCTAAATAACTCGAAGCACGAAATACAGCTGGGATGAGGAGTGGGAAAGGCTGTAAAAGCATCGAACAGTTATTGCAAGGACCCAGTACCTGGAGTCTCCCAGAGACAAAGCGGCCTCATCCAGGAATGCTTGACATACACCTGGATTTACTGCTCACGATCCCAACGTCTGGCTGTGAGCCAAAGGGCACGGCCTGGGATGCCTGAAGAGTTTCAGTGCTTGAGATGTTCGTTATGAAATACAGTGGTAGGAAAGTGATGTTTTCTTTCTAGGAAGTTTTTTGTGCATTACACTCTCATACATGTAGTATTTAAGCAAGTCACTAATCAGAAGGCATCTGCACCGCAACACGGCAAGTTCAAAGCTGCTTGGAGCAGTTTATGGGAAGCAGCTGCAGGTTGTCTGTGCTAATTAGGAGCAGAGCAGGCTCAAACGCTCGACACCACAGGTTTACCCAGGGCTATTAGGTAAAGCAAGTTAATGTCCGCTTTTAATAACAGGAGCAAGTAGCAGAGGTGGCAGAGCACTTGCAGTGACATCATTCGCCCAGCTGTTTTGCACATCTGTAGTGCAGGACGTCACTCCAATTCTGCAGCGCTTCATCCTTGCTCTTCCATACGCTTGGGGATGAGGGATAATGGGACCTGCCTGGAGCCGAGCGGCCTGGAACTGGCTGCACTTGTGCTTGGTTATCACCCTTGGTCCCATCGAAGCACGGGCTAAGCCTGCCGTGTTCCCCATTAGGTGTCATTTTTTTCCACATGCTAATTACTTCACTGCGACTTTGGCACTTCAGCAGAGATCCTCGTGCTCATGGCCAAGTTTACATCTAGGAATGAAACATTTGCAGCAGCTGCAAAAATGTTTTGACTTATTTAGAGCATTATAATGTTTTATAGCCATGAATAATGACAAGTCTCTAAATCGCTCATTAATTTGTAATGTTAGATGCTTCCCCCAGGATGTCTGGGATGGCAGTGGCACAGGAAGGAGATGCTCTGTGGCTCTCCTACATGGATATACAAACACATCTGTCACTTACCTATATATACACCTACCCATAGGGTCTGCTCAATCCTGTTAAATTTGGTGGAGTTCCCATTTGAGCAACCTTTGACTGAGGCCTCATGTGGAATTACTCTGCAATTACCCTGAAGTTTGTGCCTGGGCTCCCAACAACCCTCTTTTGGGAAGAACTCACGGCTAAGTAAGGATGCGTTCCTAACTACATCCAAAGCATGACTGCATCTTGGCATGCAAAAAAAAACTTAATTGATACATGTGCTTAAAAAAGTCCTTGGGCTTTTAGATTGCATATTTCTTTTTCATCAACCTTAGCAGTTTGGTAGGTCAGATGGGGAACAAGAGGTGTTTTTGTAATATGCCTGGTAGCTTTGAGTCAATAGCTCTCGTGCTCCTGAGGCCAGGAAGGACTTTCGAGAGGTTCCTGCAGCTGGTTTGCTCGGGTTCTCATTTGAGTTCCCAAGCAAAGAGCTGAAACCCTCTTGCAAATGTTGTTTTTCCTAGCTGGTGTGCAGGGCAGTGTATGGGGTTTCCTAGGCTGTCAGCGCACTGGCAAGTTGTGTAAGTTGTATAAGGCACAGTCAGGGTGCTCAAAGTGCAGAGCTTCATTACGTTGTGAATTAACTCTCAGGCTGGGAGAAATACTGAAAACACAAAACTGCCATACAAAACTGCACTATTCCTGCAAAGAAATACAGTCCTGACTGCTATTTAAACACAAAATAAAACAAGTTGATGGGAGATTACCCTGCGGGTCTGAGGAAGAGGTATCATTCATTCCAAGAATAAGAATATTGTTATTTTCCTGTATTACCAGTGTAGAATTGAAGTTAGATGGTCTAGAGCTTGCAAGCCTGAAGGTTTTCAAGGAGATGTTCTCTTTATGATGACACTTAATTAGAATTTACTAAAAGTTTTGGCATTTCGTAAGTGTGTAGATTAGCTGTGCTTCCTTCAGCCAGCAGCTCCCTTTCAGCACCCTGCCTTGTTGTGCTACTGTTTTAGCATCTAAACTTTTAAATGTGTGCGGTAATGGTTGAGTTTTCATCTGCTTCATTGCAAAAATGTGGGGCATCAGTCAAAACAGTGTTCTTTTTCCAGAACATATTTTTCAAATGAACACTGAAAATCTTGTGCAATTGGAAAGTTTGAAAATAGCATTTTTCTGGAACCTTAAATTTCACTTTATTCTGTGGTGGGAGGGGGGGGGGAAGAGAAAAAATAAAGTCACAGGTAGATAACACAGATGTTAGGAAGATAAGCAAAGACAAAATATACTTCAGTTGAGGGCAGATGTAGAGATTCAAAGACCAAGAGAAGCCGTTTCCTCATGGTGGCAGGGAGGCCTTGCAGACTTGATGAGCTTTGTGTTAACTGAGCACAAAATCTGTTCATTTTTATTTTTCCTTTTGAGTTTCTATAGGGAAACTGTAACAGTGAGAATAACGAGGAGCGCAGGGGCAGTGGCTGCGTGAAGCTGGCACAACATGACACAGACTGATGGTAACACAGCCCCAGCATCCAGCTCTTGAGTCACAAATTGGATATTTCTGTGGCGTTTCAAGGGTCTGTTCAACATCAAAATTCCTATTATGTAATGACCCTACAGGGAAGTAAGAGGGAGAGTCCAGGGAATCCCCCTTGCCTGCTGCACCTGCAGGTACCACGGTGCAGAGATGCTGCTTGCTGTCAGTGTCCAGTCTTTTTTCCCTTTCTAAATAAAATTAGTCCCAAGATTGGCACCATCCCCTTGAGCAAAGGCATCCAGCTCGGCTTTGAGATGCATTAAGGTTTCCTGTCCTTTCAGAATGTATCCTGTGTTCCTGGAAGTGTTGCAGAGTTTAATGATTCCGAGCAAGAAGGTGAAGATTCAGCTGCCCCAAACTCACCTGTATTTGTCCTGGTGCTGTAGTGCAGCAGCCAAGGGGGGAAGCTGGAGCGGGCTGGTTTTGCCCGTGGCCTCCCGTGCCCGGATCGGTGCTTGGGGCAGTGAGGGATGGGGCCAGCCCAGCCGCCTGCCCAGCCCTTCGGCCGGCGGCTGCTCTTGTTGAAAGAACAGCTTGAAAAGTTAAAACCTTCTGATTTTTGAATATCAGCTGGAGAATGTTACAGTCACGCAGCACCAAAGGCAGGCAGCTCGTTAAAATTAGCATGGGCCATAATTAAGAACATGCTGGGGGAAAAAGCGCATGAAAAGAAGCAGACTTTTGGAAAGCTCCTGACATTGCTGGATGTCTAAGTGGCAGCGCAGCTTGCTAATTGATGTCAATAATTGCAAGGTTACTACATGCCTCTCCCCCGGACTGTGCCTGCCTGGGTGCCAGGGAGCTCTAGGAGTCGTGTCCTGTGAGTCTGGGAACCAGACAAGGGCTTTGGCAGTTGCCCCACACGGCACCAAGGGGACCCGCTCCTGCTTTCTGTGACTTGTCCTTCTGCTGTCTGCAGCCTGAGGTTGTTTGTCAACAAAATGCTGCAGGGCTCTGCTCAAGCCCTTGCTCTCATCCCTTCCCTTACCATAAATATCTGTGTTTGAGTGGGGTGTATTGAACATCTTGCAGTGCCCTTGCAAGGACCCCAGGGCATAAAGACAGTTTTGTTGCAGAAGGACATTCATATCTGCACATTGCTCTACTGGTTTGTGTTCACCGGAAGACACATGGTTTTGTAAAAAATCATCTTCAGCTGCTCCTCTGGTCACCTTCTCTCAAAATGAACCCCGCTAGGCTGTGCTGCCGTGTCACATGGTACTGCGTGTGCTGCACAGGGGATGCAGGTGAAGAAGGGGCCGAGTGAATCTCCCTGCCTGTGCCACTAGGCCTGTGGGTGCCCTGCTGCTCATTTTACCTCTGTCATGTCGCATTTGAGAGGAGTTTGGGCTTCGTCGCTCTTGTACGAGCTTAGGAAACGTTCCCCTTGGCACATCATAATTCACGTCTCCATTGGCTGTCGATGCACAAGGCAACGGGATGTGGAGCCAAGAGGCTTCGTGCTCCAGGAGCCCAGCATTGTGTCGTGCTGGGACAGGAAGAAAACAAATCCCTGCCTATCCCGACATGAGCCCTACTGGCTTCAATTAGGCGTCATAACTTGGGGACTCCCCTATTAAAATAATAATGGGATTTATATTGACTTTTATTGCACGGTGTAACACAGTGACAGGCCCTTCATGTGATGCCTCGTGGCTTTTTTAACAAATTGAAACATAACAGCTCACCTCTTTTTGATCCAATATAACAATCTCTTTCCACAACTCCCTCTGGTGCCTATTGCTTCTCGGAGAGATCCGTTTCCTAATTTAATGAGTCCCTTTCCCATCCTACTGTGATTCACAATGGCTTTTATGGCCCATCTTCACACATTGCAGCTGTCCCGTGGGCTGCTGGGTCTCCTTAAGGTCTGGAGTTGGTGGTATTTAAGCCCATTCACTGCATTGATATAAAACCCTGTTACTCCAAAAACAGCAAGGTGAGGAAACATAGCATCTCACAAAGATCACGTGAAGCCCTCAAATGCTATTCAGCCTGAAAAAATGCACATACACTTATTGCCTTAAGCTGGAAAATAAACAGCAGCCATTTCAAGATATGGAGGTAAGTGTCTTTGTAGGGAGATATGGAATTAGGTACAGGAGGGTTTTGGGAAGAAAATGTATGTTTGGTGTAAAACAAGCATGTACATAGTGGGTATTGGTGACCTCCTGGTGACCCTGCTCTTGGAGCATGCCCAGTCTGGCTGAAGGCCTGGACCGACGCACTCATTACACCTAATAAGAACACTCCAGAACACTCCAGAATCCCGAAGGTGGAGGCTGGAGCAATCTGCTTCGGCCAACAGACCGCCCACTTATGGAGCTCCACCAACCACAGGGATCACAAGACTAGCGTACAACCAATCCAGTAACTCACTCTTCCCTCTTCTCCTCCCCTTTACCTGCCCTATATAAGTTGTGTGTTTCTGGAATAAAGTCGGCTGCTGATTGGAATTCGTATCGAGTTGTCTTTCGGTAGTCCACGCCGGTCTCCCCTGACCCATGACGGCGACTGGCCTGTCACATTCTCCTCACCTGACCATCTGGACGCGGGACCCTGAGTGAGGAAGTGCCACTACTGTCACCTCCCCTGGCGACACGGCCTATGGCCCGTAGAGCGAGCGTCCCAGCGTGGTCGACCCGCGGCGACCAGAGGATCCGGACAAGGCACGTGCGCAACCAGCCTCAAGTGGTGAAGCACAGCCTGTTCGGCCGTGGCTGTGGCAAGGGGCGCAACAATCTCAGTGTGCCCGGGCGCGCCTCGCACACTGAGTGAGCGAAACTCCTGCCTGAGTGTAAATATTTGGGGGGCCTGTACATAAGGGCGCATTGTAAATAAGAGTGCAGCCCGGGTTGGCAGGAGGGACTTACCCTTGTAAATATATGAAATTGGGGTGAGCGTTTAGGGGGAGTGAGGCAACGCAGCGCCACTGTTCAAGGAGGCACAGTCCCGGTAGAGGACGCATGAAGCCCGGCTAGGAGGGATAGGATCCGGCCTCTGGACGCTGTGGACTGGGGGAGGGCCCGGGATTATCACTGAAGGGGTGGCAACCACGTGTGGAAGAGCCATAAACCCTCGGTATCCGAGGGGGCTCCTGGATTAATAACCCACAAATCTTCAGTATCTGAAGGGGCACTTATTGCTGGGAGGCTGTTATAAGAGCAGCAGATTATTAACCCGGCGAGTCGCTTTTATCCATAATGGATGTGAAAGCGGCGAAAAAAGTACTAATGGATTTTCTCGTGGTGCGAGACCTCGCATTACCTGGGAAGAAGGTCAGCAATTTGCTGAACTGGCTAGAGGACGCAGGGCATTTCCCACAGCCCAACAAGATCCTCGCCATCCCTGACTGGCAGAGAATAGGTGACGAGTTGGGGCATCAGGCTCTAGCAGGGAAGAAGGGGGTTAAAAAACTATGGACCATGTGGCGTGTGGTACTAACTATTCTGGAAGAGGAGCAGGAGGAGCAACATCTGGCCATGGCGATTCGGCAGCAGCGTGACGAGGAAGATGGGAGAGGGGGACTGTCAGGGATCCTCGACCCTATCTCCTCAGTGGCTAGAGCACAGCCTGCGGCGCCAACTCAGGCTGGGAGCGTGGTCGGCCCCGGAGCTGGTGTCGGATGCGACTACCCGCCGCGGGACCGAGTGCAGCCGCCATCTTGCCTCGCGTGGCTGCCATCTCACGCGGCTCTACCATCATCGCCGCCGCCATCATGCTTCGCGTCGCCATCATCGGGAGTGGCTCCGCCCCGCGATCAGCCATCTTCATGGGACACACCTCCACCCTGCGGCCTGCCGCCACGCGCGCCTCAATCGTTGCCTATGCCACTTACGCCACTGTGTGGCGATGAGGGAGGGATGTGGGGATCTATACGGGATAAGGGAGATGATGTGAATAGAGGGGTAACATCTTGTAGAGAAAATATGGATAGTAAGAGTAACAGCTGGGCCCGAGTGGCACGCAACACCCTGATGGAAGGGGATTGGGCCACCACGGGGGCACTGGAAGGCCACTGTGCCTTTCCAGTCATCCAAGTGGCTGATGCTCAAGGTCAGGTGCTTGCTGTGCACAAGCCCTTTGATTGGAAATTATTTAACCAGCTCAGG
>JAWLRI010000139.1:1824304-1835017 GCA_034781795.1 Crypturellus tataupa | reverse complement strand
ATCTTCCCAGAGCCCCCACTGATGTACTGAGTGGGGTGCACATGGATATGCTGTTGGGACGGGGCCAGTATGCAAACGTGCCTATGCAGTTGCGGCTTCCTGCTAACTATCACAGGGCATCGGGGGAGGCGGCCCATAAGGCCCTCCTCCGAATCCCTTTCGACAGGAAAGGACCTGGTTGGTCATCAATTGAACAGGGTGATCGGGAGTCTTTTGAGGAATTTATTAACAGACTTGTAAAGGCCCTGGAGACCGATACTGTATTATCTACTGATATGAGAGAGAGTCTTCTCCGTACTCTGGCTTTTGAAAATGCCGGCCAGAAAACTAGGCTCCTTCTCAGCACGCTTCCCAGGGAAGCCTCCATTGCTGACATGTTGGAGCAGGTGGCACGGGCAAGTGCCCGGCAGCAAAATGTATTTTTAGCTGAAGCTGTCGGCACGGCCGTCAAGGAGCGTGATGGGCCTTTGGCGGATGCGCTGCAGCACCTGATGGTTGCCATTTCAGCAATGGCAAGGTCCCCCAGGAAGGTTAGTAAGGGTCAGGTAGGTCAGGAAAATGGGCCTAAGTGTTTCCGATGTGGGGTCTGGGCCATTGGCAGAAAGAATGCCCGTCCCGCTTGGTGCAATGCAACATTTGTCGCAATTGCACCCATGTCAACAAAGAATGCTCCGAGTTGGGAAACAGGGCGACCAGTGCGATGAGGAGTCGTGCCAGGACAAAAGTGACTCCCACTGTCGACGATGGGGTACTCCCATGACTTCCGGGAGCCTCGGAGTCGACTTGGAGACATCAGTAGAGGTCACCTTAGTCGACTCCCAACCCCAGGCGGTGCCCACGGGCTGGTATAAGCCCGATGACAGCCTAGGGGCACTGCTCTTGGGACGATCCTCGGCAGCACTGATGGGACTCGTGGTCTTGCTGGGACTGATTGATGCAGACTTCACCGAGGAGGTTAAAATTGTTGTCTATACCCTCCAACCACCTGTTGTGGTACCGGCTGGGAGTTGCCTAGCACAGCTTGTGCCTTTAACCAACCTGTTGAAAATGAGGTCGCTGGGAGGGCCCGTGGACAGAGTGCGGGGTGACCAGAGTTTTGGGTCATCTGGACCCATCGCGTGCCTTTCCCTACATTTGAAGACCTGCCCTACCCTGAGGGTTGTTTTGTCCCATAGAGGGGAGCAGTCTCCTGTTGACCTACTCCTGGATACGGGCGCCGACGTCACTATGATTGCGCAGGGTGTGTGACCTGGTCATTGGCCCCTGAGGTCAGCTGCCGGTGATATCACCGGCCTAGAGGGTATGGCCGCGGCAAAGATCTTGACATGTCCAGTGCAAATCATCACGGACGAGCTGGTGGCCAATATCCACGTGTACGTCTGCCCCTTACCATCAGGGCTAACAGGACTGCTGGGAAGGGACACGATGGCCCAAATAGGGGTCACTCTCTCCACGGGAACTCCAGCTTTTTCTCCATGGCCATTGGGGAACCACCTCCACCCCGACCCCTCGTCTGGTTAACGGACGAGCCGGTCTGGGTGGACCAGTGGCCGCTGACAAAGGAGCGGCTCCTTGCGGCGCGTGGTTTGGTGGAGGAATTTAGAGTTTTATTTTTCCCTTTTAAGAAAAATGGGGGAGATGTAGGGAGATATAGAATTAGGTACAGGAGGGTTTTGGGAAGAAAATGTATGTTTGGTGTAAAACAAGCACATACGTAGGGGGTATTGGTGACCTCCTGGTGACCCTGCTCTTGGAGCATGCCCAGTCTGGCTGAAGGCCTGGCCCGACGCACTCATTACACCTAAAAAGAACACTCCAGAGTCCTGAAGGCGCCCACCTATGGAGCTCCACCAACCGCAGGGATCACAAGACTAGCGTACATCCAATCCAGTAACTTGCTCCTCCCTCTTCTCCTCCCCTTTACCTGCCCTATATAAGTTGTGTGTTTCCGGAATAAAGTCAGCTGCTGATTGGAACTCGTATCGAGTTGTCTTTCGGCAGTCCACGCCGGTCTCCCCCAATCCATGAGGGCGACTGGCCTATCGCATTCTCCTCACCTGACCATCTGGACGCGGGACCCTGAGCGAGGAGGTGCCGCTACTGTCCGCGACCTGCGGCAACCGGAGGATCCGGACGAGGCATGTGCGCGACCGGCCTCATGTCTTGATTCAGGGCCTGATACTGGTGTGTAATGAATAGGAAAGACTTCCATTGACTTTGGCAGGAGTTGGATTGAATCCCGAAAGGAAAACTGACATAGGTTATTGCAGCATGAGGTGTTTCCAGTGCTAACGTCAGGAGGAGAGTACCTTTCTCCTGAAATGAACTAGAGGAAAAGCACCTTGCTGACCTTTGCAGCACAGGGAGGCATGGGGATGGCAGCAACACGTGCTCTCCCTTTCTGTCCATCATTAAAAATTGCTGATAATTATGTATATACTTAGATCTTGCCTGGTGTCTACATTTGTTCTCATCACTTCACGTTTCTTTATATGTGCTAAAGAGAAATGACACTTTCAGTACATGATTCATCTGATTAATTTTATGACCCTGGATGAGGTGGATTGCTCCTGAAAAAGGCCTGTTTCACTGACCTGAGTTTCAATGAGTTGGATAGAGAATCCCACATTTGATAGGATGAATATTAATAAAGCTATCCTGACCAGGTACTGTAGTATGAATTCCAGCTTCTTAAACTCACCATCGTATTTTCAGTTTTCCTAAAGTGTTTGTCACTGTCACAACATCTCAGCTTTCTTCCTTCTTTTACTCTGTTCTCTTATTGTCTCCTCTCCTGCACTTTCCTTCTTCCCCAGCAGATCTTGCATTGTGCAGTTGGCTTATAAGATACGTGGCTGTTTCCTAGTAGGATATTCTTGCTCCATTTCCAGTCCAGGGCTCATGAAAAGCCACCACATGCATGGAATTGAGAACCAGCTCAGGGCTCTTTCTGAATCTCACTGGTGCTGTAAAGGAATAACCCTGGGCTGGAGTGACGTAGAGCAGGTTCCTGCATTTTCTAAGTGAGTTATCATTATTTCACTTCATAAATCACCTGTTTCATTTATTGCATTTTAGATTATAGATCTGATGGCAATAATTTTATAACTGACCAGTGTAATGTGACTTAATTCCCTGTAAAAAAAGAGCAAGTGCAGAACTTTGACTGTTTATAGGAAAACCTGCTCTAATATTTCTCAAACTTTGGTAAAAGAAAAAAAAAGTCAGAACTTAAAAGAAAATTTCTTCTGAAACTATGGCCCCTGTTCTGCTCCAGCTTTTTTGTTTTTGCACCTTAAGTTCCCTTCTTTTCTGAAATCTGGGTTCGTCAACCAGATGATACTCCCTCCGACTCGGGGTCCTGGTGTTCCCACAAGACACGTCGTGCTTAGGGAAGAGGAAGGGCCAGGGTACCTGATAGAAGATGCAGGTTGGCAGAGGGATCGTACGGTAGATATTCCTGAGCTCTTGGGGCAAACATGCAAAAACAGTGACGCATCTTCATCTGGATTAAGAAACCAGTTGGTCAGTCTGTGAGGTTATGCTGTTAAAAGCCAGCAGTGCAGAATTTGATTTTCTTTATTTTTTTTAAGTCCCAATCTTACTAGTTACTTCACTTTACAAGTTGGAGAACTCTGCATTTTGTTGGGAAATCTAGATAATTTATTTACTAAACTCTCCTGGCTGCTTAGATACTGAGCTGGTTTGTATATTTAGTTCTGTTATGAAATTGCCTTGGCTGTGAGCAGATCCCTTAGGTACAATAAGAAGAAAGAGTAAATATGAGCCAGTCTGTCGGCATGGATAGTGCCTTGGAGAGTCTTCATGGGTCCCTCCGTAAAGCAGAGTTCCCGGTTCCAACAAGCCTGGAAGAGCCTCCCCGTGGAGCGCGGAGTCTGTAGCTATGGTGATGGAGGAGCCCAAAGAGCTCAGTCTGGCACAGGCCAAGCGCAATATTCCTGCACCCAGTGATAAAAAGAGTGAGATAGTTTGTTGATTTACCAGATCTGAGTCCAACTGCACGCGCCAAGTCTTGCTTATGCTGGAGAATCCCACTGTACCTTTGTGCATTTGTATATCCACACGTGGAGGTGAGGGCAGTGGTGACTGCTCCCCTGGGGCTGTGCCCTCCTACCCTTGTGGCTGCCTACGCCGAGAAGAAAGCCAGGGCTTTGTGCAAGCAGAGGGATGTCTCTGCAGCTCGTGGTGGCATACGAAACCCACCCTGGAGCTCCCGCAGTGCTCTCCACCTCTGGAAGGTGATGCCTGCAGCAAAGCACGTCCTGGCTCCTGCTGGTCTTGCTCACAGCAAGAAGAGAGGTCCTTGACCATCTGCCTCCTTCCTGACTGGCTGGCCTAGGGGGCTGCTATGCCCTTCTGTCCCCCTGCCTCGCGGGCGCAGTGGGGACCAGCCTGGCTGCCGTGGTAGAAGGGAGCATGCAGCGCCCTCAGCCTCCTCCTGCACCTGAAGACACTGTGCAGAGTGCTGGAAGGCAGGAGCTCACGGCTGCATGTTGCCTTCCAATTTTATCACCAAAATACTGCTCTGTTGGGCGTTTAGGGGTCATGTGGGTGTCCCTGCTTGAGCAGGGGGGTTGGACTAGATGATCTCTTGTGCCAGATACGCTCGGGATTTGGCAATCCAAGGACAAAAATGGACTTAATAACAATGATTCCTTTAATCAAAGCAATATAGATACAAGTACAAAGAATAAGAATCGGTTAGTACACGTGAATGTAAAAAGGTTACTTACTGAATAATACTTGCCAGCACGATTATGAGACCATACATCTCTCCTAGGTAGCAGACTGGAGGGGCCAGCAGGTTCCCAATCTTGGTGGGCGTCCCTGCGGGAGACAACATTGGCCTCGATATTGGGAGTCTCTGTCCCCCAAATCTGCCCCGCGTATATTATTCCCTGCGGCGTCTGGTCACGCAGGGCCAATACGTGCCAGGAGGCCACCCAGGGGCAGGTAAATCTCCACCTCCCTGTTGCACAACCCTTCTAGGACTGCGCCTGCGCAAATTCCAGAAGGGGGTTTCATTCCCCAATTCGGTGGTCTTGATTTTCTTATCCTTCTCGTTCTCACAGTGTCTTTGGCCTTCAAACCTCCTTAAACAGCGGTTTGTAGTCAGGCTGGCAGTAAACCAGCCTGAACAGCAGTTCTCGTTTCTTCTGGACTACTTCTTTGTTGGTTTCGATAACATGTTGCTTTCCTTCTCCTTCAGAGATTTGGGTATATTATCAACGTTCAGTGTTTCCCTTCAAGGTCTGAATTTTGTTTCACACAATGCTTATTTATGACTCTACAGATCATAAAAATTTTCCATCTCCAATACATCTCTAGAGGTCCCTTCCAACCTTAACCATTCTATGATGTGAGACTGGTGAAAATGCTACCTTTATTATGGGATGTGGTTGACATCTTCCCTAGGCCTGATAGAAGTGAAAAGAAAGGCAGCTTGATAAATTTGCCATCTGAAATGCTTTGCTTTCCATTTATGACTAACTACATGGTAAATGTATTTGTATAGTAAATGAAGAACATGTGAGTGAAGCAGACTGGCACTGTTCATTAGCAAATACCTTAGGAAGGAAAACCAGCCACGTTGGAAAGAGGAGCTGCAATGGGCACAGGGGAGTGAACAGATTTTCACATAAAACTTGAAAATCAATGTGGATGGCAATGCAGTTAATTGTGAATGAAAAAGGCAACCTTAAAAATGTACAGGGAGCGGTGGGCTATAGGATGGGTTCTCAGGGGGATTTGTAAGCAAAAGCTGTGATGCAAATGGAGGATTTAAGTAGAAAATGAAGAACAAGGAATTGAGGCCGTTAGTGCTAAAGAAGACTTGGGGCAATTAATATGTGAAGAGAAGCAGAGGGGCTGCTCATCTATTCCATAGGATAGATTATAAATTCATACATAGTACTATATATTGTATATAATATTAGGATGCTATCTATTATTTGCACATAATGACAGCAGTAATAACTCCTGGGCTTCCTCCTGCATTGTCTGGCCTCTTGGAGAGGCCGTTGTGATAATTAAAAATTTACTTTAGTGTCTTTTTATAAAAAAGAGAATAAATTGGAGAAAGGAGTATTTACTGATTGCACTTAGGAAATTTTTCTGAAGTTTGGGTGTTTCATTCTTCCCTGCTGTTGATGTGTGTTGCTGATTTTGGCAGTTTGCAAATACACACTGGGCTAGAAAGCCCAGTGTGTATGGTAAGGGATTGGCAGTGATTTCCCTCTGGAAGAGATTTGTTCTGACTGTTTATTTGTAGCAATAATCACTGAAATTATTGGTCCACTGTGTTATTTCAAGTCACAGGGCTTTGTGTATTTATTTTACAGGGATTTTTCTCATCCCTGAGTGTTTTTCCTTCTTATACTAGAAATCTCCCTTGATAATGCTTTCACTATGGCAGTGGATACACTGAATTAAAAATCTCCTTTGGAAAATACGGGCTGTCTCATCTGCTCCAAGTAAGGCTGGGTGCTCTTAGTCTTCAATCCATGCTTGCTTAGTCCTAAGGACACACTAGAGTTCTCCTTCTGAGGCCAGGCCAATTCCTGAACTACTCTGAAGAAATGCGGTCTGTCAACTGCAAGAGCTGGTTTGGAGCCCTCGACATTAAACCTGTCTTGTGCCCTGGGGAAGGAAGCAAGCAAAGAAAGAAAAAAGGAAAAGAAATAATTGACAGAGAAATTTGGGAAAGTCCTGCCCTTAAGCCCAAGAACCATTACACGAATCATGTGTCAGACACTGGCGCAAACCCAAGTGACTGCTAGGGAATTTACTCCAATTTATCACCATGTTAAAAAGGTGTAAAAGAAGCAAAAACACAGGATCTGCTCTCATTCCTGTTTGGGTAAGTGTAGTGCTATTTGCCCAGGCGTTACAGTTCCTATGCACATTTTGCACTCACTTTTGTTTCAAAGTGGTTGAGGTCCTGCTTTATAATTCAAACAAGAACAACTTGTGATTTGTGGTTCCAGAAATCCCCTGTTTAATTTGAACAATTAACACCATAAACGTGGCTTTGATTACCTTGAGGTAGCCGACCAGGCTCAGACTTGCATTAATGTCTGAACTGGTCTGAATTTGCCTTGATGCTCTCTGCATTTCTGTATTGCTTTCCTCACTCTCTGCAGCACTAAGTTCTCTGATGTTTGTTGCTTTGGGTCTCTCAAGACAAGCAATGCTACGTAAGATCTGTAACTCCCTGGATATGCAAGGTGATTTTTAGTAATTCAGGATCTTCTCATGCTTATTTAAAACAAAGGGGATAACTTCTCATTCTGTGGTATTTGTTTTCCATTTTCTTTGAATAAAGCCAGGGGATCACGTCTGAGGTGCCTGCTGGTTCATGCAGCATCCCAGAGCTTCCCACACAGCTCAAATTTCTGGTTATGTAACAGGAAATTCTGAAATATGGTAAAAATTGAATTTCTAACATTTTGGCATATAAATAAAAATGAGCACGCTTCCAGTTCAGGCAGTACGTGCGCACATAGAGGTTTTGTCTCGTTTCGAAAGAACTGGTGTTAATTCGGCTACAAACATTCTCCACACGTAGTTTACCATAAAGAAGAAGGTAAGAAGTAGAGTATGTCTGTCGTGTGGAAAGACGAACTAAGTGATGGTAGCAGAAGTAAAGACGGCTTGGAAACTGGATACAGCATAGATCACCTTGGGTTTTACTTTAGGGTTGGGTCCTCCTCGAACAGCTATGCTGCTGGTCTGGGTGAGTCCAGGCTCCACAATAACGTGACGTGATGTAGCACGAGGTAAGGGGTTTTTTATAGGTAGTCTGAGCATGGTGAGAGCCCGGCTCTTTGAGCATCAGGGCTCTTGGAGACTCCTGAGGTCTGGCCCTCCAAATGGAGACTTTGCAGGTCACTAGTTGCTCAGGAAATCACGGGCAAAAATACTATGTTCCTTTTCCCTACAAGCTCAGAGACCTGTCCGTGTGCACAGGCTGCCTCTTGCTGATGAAAGCAAATTACAGGATTTTAGGGAAAATACAGTGTTTGCTTCCATCCCCCTCGGCTGCGCCAGGGCAGCATGGCAAGGTCGCCTCTCTTCCCCACCCGGGTCCTTGGTCGGAGACACGTGGCTGCCCATGGGGTTTTCCCGGAATTCCCGCCTCGGACCATGCGGTTTCTTAACCAGTCTTGCAAGAATGTATTTTTATTGAATGTTATTCTAGCCATAAAATTTTTAAGCTGTTCAAATACTTTCCTTTGTACTGTAGACATCTGAGACTACTAGACATTAACAAGTAAACGTACGTCCTTCTTTTCAACTGTTTCAATCTGTGCAGTAGTTTTCTTTGGACTGATTCTCCTCAGGTCTTGTAGCAGAGGAAACGTTCCTGTGATGTGATACTGTGCCTCTTCATTATCTGTCTCCTCAGATTGCAGATGTATATGTATTTTATTTTAGATTTGAAAGGGACTTTATTTCATGGTAACCTGTTGAATCGGAAAGGTCAGCTGAGATCCAGAAGTTCTTAAATCTGCAAGGTCACCGTTACCATTCTCTTGGATTCCTCCAGCAAGCCTACAATTCTCTGTGGAGCTATTCTTTAGTAAGACTCAACTGAAAGATTTCAGGAGATAAAATTCACCATTCCCTGGGGTTATCGATTGTAATAATGAATGTAACACATTGCTTAACTGCTTCCAACTACGTTTCTTTTATGCATGTCACTGAGCTTGACTTTTCTGTGCAGTATTTCTTCATTATTTGCATCAATGTCTCACCTGAAATTGGCTCCCTGTTGCACTGTGTCCTGCAGTTCCAGGCAGAGACCATACCTGTCCCGAGTGGGCACCTCTTAGGTATTTAACTCACTGAAAAGCAGCTAAAGAGGTTCTGAGTTCTGCTGAACAGAGTGAGGAAAGGGAAATCTTGGGCCTTGTGTTCATTATTTGTAGATCAGTTGTGTCTGTGGATATAGTGGATTGGTGCCACCCATAGGTAGCATCACGGGGACAGATGATGGGCAGTCTTCATCCGTAGCCATTTGATATTTCTGCAGACTTCTCTGCAGTAGCTCTGCTGATTTGGGTCTCTAGTGTACGTAGACAACAAACTGTCTTGAGCCTGGGACCATGCACATACAGTGGGTGTGTATTTAACGTATGAGCAACTGAAATCATGTTATACAGATGAGGTACACTAAGTGACCAAATCCAAGTATGTATTTTCATTACGTTCACTGTACAGAACTTGAGACAGTCCTCTTTTAAAAATGTTACAAATTAAGCGTACAGGCTCTTCAGTGGATTCTTGTAGCCTCCTCCAAAAGAGGTTCTCCCATCTTTTTCTGCAGCAAAAAAAGTGGGGCTGGAACCGGGACTAGTATTTTATATTCCCTGCCCTGTCTTTGAATCCATTTTTGCAAAGAAACCCAGAGTTCTTGTGAGGAAATGATGCTCACGAGGCATCACTCTCCACCAGTCATTTTCCGAGTGCTCAGAGGGGAGGTCCATGTGTCACAAGTGACCTTGAGGGACTGCGGGTGTCACATGTGGAGCCTCAGGTGTCCTGGGTGTCCTCTTAACTGGGGAGGTTTGTTTTATGTGCACGTGGCAGCGGGGGGCCCTATGAGCCTTTGTGGAGGCCCCCGGGGCCTCTGTGCACGTGTTTCTGGGGGCCCTATGGCCCTTCGTGTGGACCCCAGGGGCCTCTGTGAGCAGGGGACCAGGGAAGCCCTAAGGGTCTTCATACGGACCCCTGGGGGCCTCCATTCACACAGGACAGGGGGCCCTACGGGCCTTTGTGTGGCCTCCCGGGGCTGGGACCTCTTCAGAACTGTTTAAAGCATTTTGCCTTGCAGTATTGAACATTAAATTCAGTAAATGGCAGTTCTGATCCTCTCAGAGATACTAAGGGACAAGAGCAGGGTATTAAGGACAGTGTGCATGTTATACATAGGTTTGTGTAGGATCTGGTTACTCAGCCAATCAAAAGAAGACTAAGCCTTGGAGCACTGAAATATCTGTAGTTAAAGGTGGGAAGAAAGCTAGATGAGGTTAAAGATTTTTAAATAGCTTCTGAAAGCAAAACATAGTGTAATCCATATGATTTAATAAAAATTTCCAATTAAAAATGAAGATTGGCACTGAACCATTTAAAATCTTGCTTAAGATTTGCCGCTTGTTTTCTCTGCTGAGGGGATGGGAAACCCTCTGACATTCAGCCCACTGTTTTGGAGCATGTTTTTCCCATTTTCACTAATTTAGTGATATTAATACATTTAAAACTTTTTCTTTTTTTCCATTTTGGAAATGGCTGTTTTTACTATTGGCATGGTATGTTTTTTACTACTTGTTTTTTGTGGATTTAAAGTGTATTTGTCTGTTTAAGGCCAACTTAAGTGAAGTTAGTTTTTAGAATGGTTATTTTTTTTGCTGCCAGCATCAAACATCTGTGACTTGCCCATCGCAGCCGGTAACATGCTGAAGCACTGTCCCCTTGCGGGAAGGGAGGATGACCCAGCGCATTGCAACCCGTGAGGGAGTGCGTGCCGCTCAGGTGCGCTCGCTGCGACCGGTCTGAGCTCCGGCCCCGTTCAAGTACACTTGCTGCTCCTGACACCCCTCCTTCCGCTCTGACCGCCCTGATCATCCTCGTGGCCCTGCGCTGGACTCTCTCCAGCAGCTCCACATCCTTCTTGTACTGTGGGGCCCAGAA
>JAWLRI010000139.1:1773255-1824204 GCA_034781795.1 Crypturellus tataupa | reverse complement strand
CAGACACCCACCACAGTGTCTCCCACATTAGCCTGCCCTTTAACCCTTACCCACAGGCTCTCAACACGCTCATCATCGACTCCCAGGTTGAGCTCTGTGCATTCCAGTTGCTCTCTCACATAAAGAGCAACTCTACCACCTCGCCTTCCCAGCCTGTCCTTCCTAAAGAGCACATAGACTTCCACGGCAGCGCTCCAGTCGTGCGAGCTATCCCACCACGTCTCTGTGATTCCAATGAGATCATGGTGCTGGGACTGCACACAGATCTCCAGTTCATCTTGCTTATTCCCCGTGCTTCGCACATTGGTGTACAGGCATTTCAGGGAAGTAACTGAGTCTGCAGGTTCCCCAGGGAGGGTGGAAGAGGACCCTTTATAATCATTTCCTATCCTCACTTCCCCACTCTCATACTCCCGCTGGACACCACCTGACCCTGGCCGTGCGGTACTGTTCGCCGTGTCTGTGTGACACTCCCCTTCCCCCTTCTCAGTTTAAAGCCCTCCTAACCAGGTTGGCCAGCCTTTTGGCAAAGAGAGGGGTCTTGGTATGCGTGTGAGACTTGTTTGCCCTGTGCTTGAGGGATTAACCATGGAGGTGTGAAGAGTTCCCCACCTGTTTCCCCCCCGCAACACGGGGGCTGCGCAGGCACCAGCCCCATTCCGCCTTTCATAGGGCCATGCCAGAGTCGCACAGGGGCCCTTCAGCACGAGGCCCCAGAGCAGCAGAGGGTGCTCTTGGGCCGCATCGCGGCGTGAGCGGGATGCTGATGAGCAGACACGGGCAGAGAGGGAGCCCCTTCGCGGTGGCAGCCACCGCCTCAACCTTCTGTACTGCCAAAATAGCCTTGGGCCTGCGCCAGCAGGGCCCTCACTGCGCGGACTCGCGTCTGCCTGCAACAGCGGCACGAGACGCCAGCCGTGGAGGAGGGCGGGAATCACCCAGGGCAGCCCAGTCCTTTCTAGTTAGCGATCGAGGACCAGCTCCCAGCAGGTTTTGTTGGGCTCTTCGATTCTGCTTGCACTAGCAGCATTGCTTCGCTGCCCAGCCTTGGATGGCCTTGATGGGCTGCTGCTGCTGTAGGAAGATGAGGCAAAATCAGTGAAAATGTAGCAAATGAGATTTGTTACAGATGGGGATCTAAAATCCTGTTTAACAAGCATGGTATTGATTTAACATTCATTGAAAATTCCCACTGGAGGCTCCATGATTTGGCGGACAGGTAGACAAAGCACAGGATGAGGAATGCGTTTCCCAGATTATCTGCTCTTTCTGTATCATTTTCCGTCTCCTTCCCTGACTCATTTTTGTCTTCCAGCTCTTGAGCTTGTCAAGCCTCGAGTTCAGCTGTGCTGTAGGCACAGCCTGCCTTAATGGGGACCCGCCTTGAATTCTCTCTCGAGCTGCTTATGCAGTACTAATTGCAGTACTAATAATTGACTTCCCTGGGCTTTGGCAGAGCCCCTGCATGCATACATTTCCATCTCATTACTGCTCCTGCTGGAATTCCGCACGGCGCACATCGACGCTCGGCAGCTCACGAGGAGTTGGGCAGGAGCCTGGAGCTGCCGGAGCACATTAACAAGGAGCGCCCCAGAAACGGGAATTGAGAGCCCCGTTTGCAGTGGGTTTGTGCCTTGGTGTCGGTTGATGTTGCTTCCTGTGAGAGGCAGGTGAAGACTAGAGCTTTTGCTGCAGATGGGACATGTCCGAGGAAGGCTGTGCAAGGGTGGACAAGGAGGTGGTTTGTCCCTTTCTCACAGGAGAGGTTTCGTTACTTGAATTCTTTGAGTCGAAGTTAAAAGCAACTACTCACTCAAGTGTAGTTCAGACTTGCTATAGAATTACTTAATCAGCTACTAAGGGTCTATGTTGTTCAAGGGGTGAGTTAATCTGAAAGTCCTTCCCGTTCAAACTGAGGGCTCTGTAGACCCAGCTAAAATGAGATGATGAGTATTTTGTCTACAGGAAAATGTTGTTGGATTGAACCCTTAGGCCTGTGTTTCATCTACCTCTGTGAAGTGCCTAGGCCTTAAGTATCTGCATAGTCTTGCAGCATTGCATTAGCCCCATCTATTTAATCAGTGGAGAAAAAGTAGACATCTTGAAAGAGACTCCTGCTTGTAAAGGATGTAAATTCTGTGGACTGAAGATGCTGTTGAGTTTGGACACAACAGAGAGTCTTGCAGTAATTAACAGCACCTAACAGTGTCATAAATAGGCTGGGGTGTTCTGTGTTTGGCTTGTAGCATGTATACAAACAGTGCTTTCTGATATCCATGTTGGTCCAAAGGGAAAACGTTCTGGAAAAGAGCCTTTGATTGCAACATTATTAATGGAAATATGTAAGCCTCGAGTTCCCAGGGCAGAGTCAAAGCAGCAAAAGCAGGGGATGTTAGGGGCAAAAGGCAAACAGATGTTAGAGAAGAAAGGAATATGGAGATAGAAATATTTGAATATTTGCAATTTTTCTTTGTTTCAGTTTCACCTAGAAGCTACATCAAAGTCAAAGGGATGGCCTGGGAGTAAATAAAAGAGATGTTTAGCCCCTAACAGGGGGGAATAATGAAAGACTGTTCCTGGGAAACCCCTGGGAAGGGTTTGGTTACGGAGATAGGAGTGTGAAAAGACACACAAACACCCAGAAAACAACAGAAAGAAGCAGGTAGCTGGTAGCAAGATGCAGAGTAAAAGAGAGCTTAAAATACACAAAACGAGTCATGGTTAGGGGAGTTTTATTTCCTTTTAGCATTAAAGATTTCAGTTTTTACAAATTACTGTTTCTTATTTATTTGAAGACACAAGATCATGTATTCTGCAGGAGCAGAAAACAGGCCCACCCTGACGCCTGTTATATTTTCAATATCAGGATATATTTACTAAAAATTGGTGTGTATTTGTAGTCATTGCTAATTAATAGGTAATGCCAGTGTTTGGGACTCTCCTGTTAAATGCCCAGATTATCTGTCTCTCTTAGATGAGTGAAAAAACACTGGAGTTGCTTGGTCTGCCCAGCAACCCTTAAAAATCTCACTTTGCATATTAGCATCGCTCTGAAGCCCTGCCTGCTCAATAGCCAAGAGAGGATATATTAAGTCTGCATTTTATTAGCTGATAATTTATGGGCCTTATCATGTGACGATTACTTTGAAATAATGTTTTGCAACTTCCATCTCGGGTGTGTTCTCTGAGAGACCTCAGCATACTGTCAAATGCAATGAGTTTGATCTCACGGCCTTTTTGTGTGCTAAAATTGTATTGCCCTCCTTGTTGTATGCATCATAGAACCATAAATTAAGTAACTCTCTCATAGCTCACAAGACTTACTGCAAGCCCTGTTAAAGAATGTGTATTTTAATATAGCTTAACATTTGCTGGCAGGTTGCAGGATGATTGCTGGAGTACAGATGATGATGATGTGGATTAGCAAGTTTAAGGCTGGTTTAAACCACAGCAGTGGTGATGGCTGTGAAGGTGACCAACACGCAGTATTCTAGTGCAGTAGGAGACTTACAGTTATGCAAGTTTTCTGTTCTAGACATGAAGCATTTAGGTGCAGGAAATGAGAACGGGACTGTATTTCTCAACTGCTGCCATCTCACAGATCAATTCTGAGTGCTTCCTCCTCTCTCCTTTTGCATCTTCTCGTAAATCCAAAGTCTTGCTGCTCAGGGATTTTCCTCCTCTTCTGTGTCTGTTTAGGACTTCATGAGGTGCCCTCTCGTGTTTGACCTAGGCAAGAAATTTGTTTCCTCTGTCCATAATATTTGCTCTTGAACCATATTTCATTACTCAGATCAATAAAAATATTTTGTTGACAATTAGAAACTTAC
Source organism: Crypturellus tataupa (assembly GCA_034781795.1). Taxonomy (NCBI): domain Eukaryota; kingdom Metazoa; phylum Chordata; class Aves; order Tinamiformes; family Tinamidae; genus Crypturellus; species Crypturellus tataupa. The sequence continues at coordinate 1,820,374 of JAWLRI010000139.1, read as the reverse complement.
AATTTATTTACTGATTAGAGCAAGAATTTGCCTGGGCTTGTATCCTTAAAAAGTTTGGAAAAGTGTTTTATGATATAAAGCTTCTTAAAGGCCAGAAATTTGCCCCGCCCAGCCTTTTACAGACAAAAGCTTTAGTTACAACATTTTGGTTGGAAAAATAAATCTAGCCAACTCTAATGAATGTGACAGCTACTACGTTGGACCGTTCATGGTTTGTATTGCTACATTTTGCATGGAAGAGCCAAAACCTTCAGGTTGGCATCGCTACAGAACAGGTCTGCAGCAGATTGTCCCCACGTGAGCCCTGGGCACATGCTGTCTATATGACTTTTGTAGTCGCAGTCTGGCAAAGAACTTGTCCTCGCTGATGAAGTTCTAACAGAGACAGAGATCTCCCTTCCAGACAGCAATCCTTACGTTAATTATGAGGAGCTATGAAGCCCATTGACCCAGTGCCACGGCGTGATTTGCTGATGATTGCTGAACCCATGCAGTCCTCCTCCTCCTCTTGAGTAGATTTGCAGTTTCCTCTTTATCCCCAGCTGCTTAGGGGCCAGGAGGCTGATTACTGTATCCTGGCTGCCGCTTCGCCTTCAGTTCATGACCTCTTGTTTTCCCGTTTTGGGAGGACAGGCGTAGTGACAGCGAGGCAGAGGCCAGCGCGTGCTGCAGGCCACGCGCCCGAACGTGCTGCTTGCCCGCTCGCCGCAGCCGGACCCGGTACCGGCAGAGCGGGGTGATCCGCGCCGTGCACGCGGGCTGCGATCGGGAGATGTAATTCTATAGCCCACACATACCAATAGCAGTTCTCCCGCTCCAGTGGTGTGATAGCAGACGCTAGGCACTATTCTGTGGTGCGAGCAGCAGACAACACGCTAGTAAGAGAGTCGTTTCCTACAGTCCTTTGAAATTCTCCATGCGTTGTGGGAAACTCCTTGCGTATCATGAAGTCACTAAGATATAAAGGCTTGTTCCAGAGCGAGTGCAGAAAGGCTTGAAAATCTCCCCTGCTTGCGCTCTGCTTCTGAGTAGGACTTGGTGGCGGTGTTCGCCGTGCCTGTGGGCATGCCTTGGAGGCCAGATTTGTCATGTGTTGGCAGCAGAGCCCGCGGTGCGTCGCCATAGCCCTCCATCTGCCGCGTCCTCCGGGAGATGCGCGTGCATCCTGCCCTGCGCGTGACCTTGCGGCACCTCGGTGTGCGATGTGCGGGAGCTGCTCTTGGGGGCACTCCAGGCACGGCGATGGCTGCCTGTCCTACAGGGCCGCAGTGGCACCTGAGCCCGCACGGGCCTCGGCACCCGCTGCACCAGCGTGAGGGTCAGGCGGACCAGGGCACAGTGTTGCCAGCGGGGCACTGCCTTGGGAGAGCCCAGCCCCAGCCCCTTCCGTGTTCCCCTGGGCACCTGCTGTCCTGCCGCCCGCTCCACAGTCCTGCTGAGCACAGATGAAACGTGTTCACCAGCCCCTCAGATACCTTCTGCCTTGCAGCGCCCAAACTTGGCTGGTTGCTCATCCCAATGCAAGGCCATGAGCTGGAGGAGCTGGTGCTTGATCTCTCTGCAGGGATGCCCTTGTGTCCCCACAGCGTGGCCGGGGAAGACTGATGGATCCGTCTGGAGGAATGACCTATCCTGGGATCTGTGCGGGCAGGCAGAGCCTCTTGCAGCACGCGGAGCAGGGCTGCGAGTGCTGCAGCACAAGTGCTGCTCCCAGTTGTGCAGCGGGGTCGTGTGGGATAGAAACAACCTTAGTGCATGGCAGTTCACCTCCAGTTTGGGCAGTTTTGTGTGTTCTGATACAGTGAGGTCCTGCAGAAGACGCCAAGGAAGCTGCTCCGTTACATCCATCCTGCCGCAATAGTCCTGAGCTGAGGATCGCTCTAACAACCCCCCTGACAAAACACATCTGATTGCTGAGCGTGATTTACCCTCCCCAGCAATCTGGGCTATAGTTCATTGGTCATTGTGGAAACGTGTGACTTCGGGGTGCAGAACAATGCAAAATTTGTTCTTACAGTGTAAGTCAATTCCCTCGAACAAAACCTTAGCTACTAGTGCCACAATATACAAGCCTGTAGCTAGTGGAAATCATATGTTGTTATGAGACTATGATAGATTTATGCCATTTGAACAATGGAAGTCTGTTGTTTCGATGAGATGATATATATGCGCCACGGTTTTGGATTGTGCATTTAAATAGAAAATGTTTCGAGGCTCCGATATTTGCAATAGGAGCCTCGCACTGTGCTCTGCAGATTTGTACCCTCGATAGTCTGATATGATTGCGCCTCTACATCATCCACCGCTGTCTGTCAGTGCCTCCTATAGAACTGCAGCTTGGGCTAACACGGCATAGGAAGGGTTGTAGCTTAGGAAGCATCGTGTAGGGGGCCGTGGGACTTGACGCTGATTGACTGGAATGTGGCAGGAGGCTGCGTGTGCTCCAGGGAGGGACATGTTTGGAAAAGGCCTTTGGCTCAGTCTGTGAACTGTGATAGAGTCTTATACCTCAGCTTTTATATGCGTAGATTCAATCTTCCAAAGCTTTATTTTATATACTTATTATGTTGCATATCCTACAGTACCTTGTAACATTGTGCCCTAAACAGCGTAATAACAAAGAGCCTTAACTCTCCCAAATCCCACTCGAGCTGCTCTCCCGCAAAGGCAGATCAGAAGGAAAGGACCTTGTGGAAAAGCTGCATCTCACATGTCAGTTGATGCTTTAAGGTCAAGAAGCTGAGCCCTGACATAGCTGGGATGAGTTGTGGATACACAGTGAGCCTTGCCATGGCTGGGGTGAATTCTGGATACACAGTGAGCCCTGCCATGGTTGGGGTGAGTTTTGGATACTCAGATCCTAGAGCAGAGGACACTCTAATGGGAAGACCTTGCCTGGGTCCCGCAGCTGCAGGTGGCCAGGGTCAGGTTTAGCTCAGGCTTCCTATGCAAGCGCGGAGGTAAAGCTGCGAGTGGCCAGTAGGGTTTATAGAGCAAGCAATGCTTTAGTTTATCCAGAAATGAATGTCATGGAGGATCTCCAAACGGGGATTTGTGCATCCAAATAAGGATGTGTGAGGCAGTTGTACCCTCTGCATTCCGGGCAGGCATGGGTGCCGTGGTGGGCACAGGTCCACACTTCTGCCTGGCAGTGAAAGACATTGTATGGAAAAAAGTGCAAAGCAGAAAAAGAAGCCCAGAAGAGCCCTTGTCTGCAAATGTGGGTTGGGATCATCTTTGCGATGGGGCTGACTTTGATGTGGTGGCAAAAATCTGCAATTCTAGATCCTCCTCTTAATACTTCTACATAGCAAATAAAAGAAGTGTTTCAGAACAACGACAAAGTGTTGTAATTTTTTTAAATTACTGCCAGGCACGTTGCAATATTTGGTAACCCCATTTTAGCTCAGGAACAAATCTCCATGTTCTGAAATGTATTTGTTTTCTAAAGACTTAACAATTCTTGTATGTTTAATTTACTTTTCGGCTTGCTGTCTGAAATTCAAAACTTTGAAGCTATGTCGCTTAGCTACGAGTAGTCAGGCATCTTTTTTTTTTTTTTTTTTTTTTTTCTGCTCTGGGTCTGCAGTAGAATAACTCTCGTAATTGACTTTCCATTTTGGATTTTCTCCGCTTAGTGTTTGATTATTTGAGTTTGTTCATCTTGGTGTTTATATGTTGCCTGAACTGAATTTAAAAGAAAAAAATCAGCCTATCTGATCCAAACATTCATATACCTAAAGGTAGTTTATTAAGTTTTAAAAGAATCACATCAGCCATTCATTACCTTGGTTTTCCTACCTGTAAAAGTAGTAAGCTACCCATTAATGATCTCGGTAGCTTGTCCCCAGGCTTAACAAAGTGATGGTCATAAAGCACTGCGGGGTCTTTGCGGAGCTGCTCCTATTCTATATTTTTAGATGGAAGTCCTAGAGAGACTTGATAATCTCCGAAATCAAGAAAAATTCTTGGCAACATCTTTCCTTATGGCAGCTCAGGGCAGAGCTGTTTTCCTTCTCCTGATCAGCCTTAATGAGAGGGTAGATCAGCACTGCAGATAGGTTAGAAGCTGATCTATTGCCATGATGTCATGCTCCAGCTGGGACATATTTTACGGAGGATTGTGCGTGTCACTTCCTTCGTGTTTCCAGGGTTCATGTGATGATGCATGAGGTTAACAAGGAGCACGTTTCAGCAGCAGCGAGCTAAATTTGGGCTCTTGCAGCAGCCGCTCTCTGGTACATTTGGTACCACGCTGACAGTGGCTCTGGCACAAGCAGAGCAGGGCAGTATTTCTCCGTACGCGTCACAGTTTATTCAGTATCTCTTGTTTTCCTGCTGTATAAGCCTAAGTGCCAAGTTGCTGTGTTACGATGGTGGTTTAGAGATGCAGACAACTTGTTCACAAGTACTTAGGCAAGGCCTGTCGCTGTAGCAAGTGTCCTGGGGGATCCTAAGACCCGTGGGAATAGCTCCTTGAGAGACCCCTGAGCAATAAAGCAATACACAGGTGCTCTGGAAAGCAGCGCTGTTGAGAGGTTTTACTGGGGAGAGCTCATCATGTTTTAAACCACCTTTATGAGAAGGCCCTTGTTGCCATTTTGGGTGGCACTTCCAGTTGCCTCGCTTAAGAAAACAACCATTTTAGCTGGACTCAAATACTTAGAGCAACAGGAGACCCTTTCTTCATGGGTTGGTGTTAGCTAGACCTACAGCGTGGGCAAGGGCTGGGGATGGTGATGGGTCAGGTTTGCTCCCAGAAGGACCCATAGAGAGTGGGCAGCTCCTGCCAGAGTTCCCTGCAAATGAAGCAGCTGTGATGAGTCCCTGAACTGCAGCCTTTCATTTTCCTGCGTTGGAGGGAGGACGGTGTCCCAAATCGTGTTTGCTGCTGGGGTGAGCAGCTTCCTACTGGCCCGGGGACACACCTGGGTGGCTCCCGATGTGATTCCAGGGCAGAAGAGACCCTTTTGAAAAGGTGGTACCTGACTCTTGAATTTCCACTAAGGTGTTTCCCAAAGCCGTTCTGCAACACTCTGGTTTCATGGTCCAGTGTTGCTCTTCGATACTTCTTTTGGAGTGCTGTGAATGTGCCAGCATGGGTCTTCCTTGCTCTAATGTAAGTGGGATAGGAATCAAGCTTGAAATGAACATCCTGGATGTGGATCAGAAGCATGGAGCTGGGATGATGGTTCAGGTCCATGTCTAGTTCCCTCTGAGCACACGGAGCAGACAGGCACGTGATGAGCTGTAATTTCATCAGTGAAATAATAAGTGCTATATTCAATGCGCTCAGGTACACCGTGACCGGGACAGCTGCCAGCGTGGATTGCCTGTTTCAGTGCGTGACACTGTCTGATTTCATTTTATTTATTACCCTGTGTAGCACCTATAACAACAAAGTCTGGGTGACGACAGAACAGTCATTCCAGCAAAATACATTTATGGCTGGTAACGGCCTCGGAGCCTCGTCCTGACCACAGTGGCTGCTCCTCGATGCCTGAGCTGTTTGGCCTGGGCAGGACTCTGCCCTGTCCGTCTTCCTTGCATTAACCTTAGCCTCCCCCTATGCCTACCCAGACAGAGCTCTGACACAGAGGTTCCCTTGGAAGCTTTTGAACTGAGGTCGTTCGAGGCGCTGACCAGTTTTCCCTCCTCTCTTTGCTATAGTGAAATCCAGGGGGCTGTCTGGAGTAGTTCCCCTTCATATGTTACAACTTGTACAAGTTTTGCTGCTTGGTGCTGAGGTGTTCTTGTAAAACACAGTGCCTTAAATTGAATCCCCCAGCGCAACACTCTGCAGAGCTGCAGTGAATGAGCAGTCCCCTCTCTCTGCCTGATGCCCTTTGCTCCCCAGACTCCACGTGGCAACTGTTTGGAGGAACTGAAATGTAGCTCTCCGCTCCTCTGGAGCTCGTGCTTTGCTTGCCCTGCAAAAGCCTGGCGGGCTGAGAGGCCGGGCTGGCCTCACGGTGGCTGAGGTGGCCTCAGCCGCTGTAGCTGCGAGAAAGAAGCTCGTGTGGCCCCCTGCGCGTCCATCGCATGGAGGAAGGGGAATCTGGGTGGTCATCACCTACAGGGCAAATTCCCCCCACCTCTTACCAGGGCTTGCAGTGCATTTCATGGGCCTCACTAAAGCCATGTTCCTCCACTTTCATGTGTATCTGCTGGTGATGAAATCCAGAGCTCCTAGTATCATCTTGATATTTTTGAGATGTTTCATTCAATATGATTTTAGCTTCTTTACATACCTCAAGGTCTTAGGAGCAAGCAATGTTTCTTGTGAATATTGTAGTTGAGGTGTTTGTTGTTTCCTCTCCATTAGGTGGCTGTTCACTAATCTACCCTTTAGATCATTCATTTTTACCTGCACTCTTAAGTCTGGGTTTGATGCATTTCACAGGGCAAGCTTTAAAATTTAGGGCTGTAAAATATACCAGGAATATTCTTAGTTTCTATCCATTCTGGGTGCCTTCAGAGCTAATGTGATTAGGATCACTTCAGACTTGAAAAGTTAAAAGTTCTGAATACATCTGTATATTGTTGCACAAACTGTTCCAAGGTGGGACTATATCTGCAAACATAGAGCTGAAAATACTTTTGCAATAGTCTGAACTAGATGACTGAAGAACCTCCCCGAGTGTCCCTACCTGGTACTTGAAAGTCTGCGGCAGTTTCTCTCGAGTCTCAAGCGTTTTAGCGATTTTAAGTTAAATTGCCTGGTCTTAGCAGCTAACATGTAAAAAGAGAGCACAGGTTGTGTCTTGGTGAAATAAAGAGTACAAAGGTACCCCAGAGAAATGGGAAATGTCAGAGCACCCAGATTGGTGACTATGTTTTCATTGTTCAGCTACCGTTTAAATGTCTGAGTTCGTTATAGTTACTGCTTTCCCAAACAGTGCATTGCTACCCTTACAAAAAGAAAGCTGGATTGTTAAAGCAGCTCCTCTTTCGATGGGGAACATCAGAAAGGGACTAGGTTCTCCCAAAGGGAACCTCACGGCTCTGAGGACCTCTCGTACTGACTCTGTGCGTGTGCATCCTGCTGAATCAGGAGAAACCTGAGCTGAGCTCTGCTGAAAATCTGCCCAAGTGAAGCGTTTGCAAGATATTGAGGCCTTGTTCCACACGGCGCTGCAAGGCTTAAGTTAGAGAGGTTGTGTTGCCTAAAGTTCCTTGAGAGCAGTGGCAGCTCTGAGATGTGCAGAAAAGTGCCTCTTGGTACCATTCAGCATCTTTGATAGCTACCAGGAAATATCTCGAAATATTGGGTTGTAGGTTATTTGCCCAAGTTCACACAGACTCGTGTTTTAACTGCAAATCTATTTGGTTTCCCTTTTAACAAAATAGTGAGATGAGAAGAAAAATAATGAGGTAATTCTTTAAATTCCTTGTAACAGGTGAATAAGGCCGAGTATGTGTCCATAAGACTGGGATGCCCTCTGCTCTGCTGTGTTGCCATGAGATCAGCTATTCTGGCATCTTGGATGGGGGTTTCTTGCTGGAAGTCTGACCATCTTGTTGGAAAGACAATATCCTAAACATACATCCGATGATTGATTCCTTTATATGTATGTTCGATGCATGCAGTGCTCTCCTAAGGGACCAAATACTGATGTAGGTGAGTCAGCAGGACTGGAATGCTAATTTAATTAGTTTGTTTTTTAGTCAATATTTACTGTTGAGGCAAAACAACTTTTTATTCTATGGGGAATATAATACTGTGTATCCTAATGTACCAGCTTCTGGGTAAAATGTTTCAGTAACCCATTAGAATTTCTCCTAACGTCTCGCTAATGAAAACAAAACTCAGTTTTCCTGAAATATCTTTTTAATTTGGTCTAATATCGGTGATATTTCTCCAAAAGTTTTCCCTCTATCTCTGAGTGCTTTGTCAATATTAAACCCTATAATAAGCCTCTCAGGTAGATAAATATTGGAACCATTTTACAAACTGGAAAATGAGACTGGTAAATTAGGTGGGGTCAGTTTGTTGAAAATGTTGTTGACTTTCATTGTTGCAGTACTGCAGAGTCTATCCGCAGATTCTTGTACTTCAAAAAAATAATTTCTTAATCCTTTTTTATTTTTACGTCTTTGGCAGACATATCCATACAACCTAAAATTGAGAACTTCTAACAGTACCATCACTGCCAGCTCAGAGATTCCTGTTTTAAATTCTTTGCTGTTACAGCACGTTAAGTGGCAGTCTCTGTTGAACTGAGGAAATCTCTCCTGTGACGGGAGAGACGTTCCTAACATTGTCTTTTTAAAACGTCTGTTCCTTGTCGAGCAGCTCTCCGAGGAAGCACGGGAGCTCTGGCGTTCCCTCGCGGCACGGTTGCTAAAGGGACTTCAGCGATTGTGCCTGAAAGGCTCTTTCTTGTTCCCGTGAATGTTTTATGTAGCATTTGGAGGTATCGAAACTAAATCACCCCATCTGGCCACCTCAATACCATGCGCTAGATCATCACTTATGTGGCCAAAAAAGCATGGAGTACTTGTAAAACTGTAAAAAAATACATTTTTCAACAACATGCAGTCTTCCAGAGGTCCTAGGACCAGCCATACTCGACTCCCAAGCATGCGGGTGATCTCTAGTCCCTTTCTGGCTTCTTTGGTAATTTCATCTAGTGATTGCTACAAAAATGCCCTTCTAGTGGCTAATGGGAACACCTTATCCCTAGGGGTATTAGTGTGTCTAGGGATATTAGAGACACTGGTTATCCGTAACTCCCTTTGCTTGCGGGAGACTTGGCCATTTAAAACATCTCAGTGTTTATTGGGCTGTGCTGTGTTTGTCTTCTTGCTATCATTCCATAGACTCCTTGTCTATGGAAAAAGGAGGCAGATTAGCCTTTCTGTAGAAAAAAAACAGAAATTGAGAAATTAAGGTTATCCCTGGGAATTCTTCTGTATATGGAGGCATACAGAATAGTCTTGGAATTTTTGCCGCCAGAATTAAATCGTAACAGACATCTCTGCAATATGTTGTGTACAACAGCAGAATGTGAAAATAGAGGTTCTCAGAATGGCCTTCAGCATGCTGAAATGAATTCCACTCTGAAAAATGGAGCTTGGTGCCCGGGATGGGTTTAGGGGAGTTTGGGTGTCACCCCGCCTCGCCGCTGTCCCTTGGAGCTGCCGGAGCGCGCCGTGGGCCGCGGTGCCTGGGCAGAACAACGGCAGGGCCGCGGCAGCAAGCGGCCCGCGCTCGCGGGGAGCACAAGTCAAGTCATTCTTGTCATCAGACATTCCAGTCACCTGCGGGATACCTGGGGGAAAAATTAGGGGAGCAAAACACATATTGTTTCTTTTGTTAAAAGTGCCAAGTGCGGTGGAGATGAATTGGCCATCTGTTCCACTCGCAGCAACATTCTGGCAAGCCGTAAAGCTCATTTTTATACGTTGCCACTTTCCATCAGTGCTAACAAAAGTCAGAGGGAATTGTTTGGCTTTTTCCTAGAACATTCTTCCTTTTGACAACATGCAACGAAGCACTTTTTTTTTTCCTTTTTTTTTCTTTGCAAAGTTTTGTTCTCCCTCTGGCCTCTGCTTGTTTGCACAAGACATTCAGGTACCTTATCTCCAAGCGAGAGTAATCAGACACCTCTTTAGGCTTGAAACTAAACCCCCCTCAGTAGATTTTCACAACAAAGAGCTCTTGTCCAAGCAAACACTGTTCATCCTGGTATCAGTTCCTTGGTTGATACGGTCCTTGGGCTTGTGCACACTTCATCTTGCAGGACAGTGCGTGTCTCCCTGTTACAGGTAGGGTCATGGCCTTCGCCCTGCCGGTTTCCTTTGCAGCACCGAGGACACCATATAGTCATTGATGACCTCCCCAACTGCCATCCTGCGTAGTGGCATTTACTGGTACAAATCTGAGGCTACCGAAGCCATCCTTGATTTGGAGTTCTGTGTATAGTCAAGTGAGTCTTTCAGAGGAAAAAATTAATCCTTCCACCCCTGGGTGGCTCTATCAGACGAACACGGTCTTCCATCTGCATGTAGTGTCTTACATATCACATAAGCTCCATTATTTCTCCTAAGGATGCACATGCATCACATATGTTGAGCAGTACCTTACTCTGCTGAGCTCAGGTTTGTCGTTTTCAGGACAGGCAGCAGCACATAGGAACTCTGGTGTTTGGGAGCCCTTCACTACTTACGGCTGTTTATGGAAGGGATGAGGCTGTTAGGAACCGAAGCAGGGCGAAGCGACTATAGTCTCTGAAAAGTCATAGCTCCTGCTGGCAGAAATGGTTTTGCATATATTCACACTTTGCATATTCCTGTAAATACCTGTAATTACTGTTTTACCGTTTTCTCTCCTTCCTGAACAACGATTACGTCAATACCAGCTAGTTTGGAGTTATATTATACCAGGTTTCTGTACCTGGTATATTTTGAAATTCCATTTTGCTAATGAAATTACCCTTTGTAAAGATATTTGTGAACTCTTTAAGCTTGTTAATGAAGTCTCCACTCATTTGATGCCATTTGTTTGCCATTACTGTGAACAAAATCAAACAAGGTTTTGATCGTGATGATACTTACTGATTACCTATTCTTATGAAAAGCAGAAATAAGTTTCCTTCTCCAATTGTTTGTCTTAATCTCAACCTTAGCACACATGAGTCGTGCTGAGAAGGTGATTTCCTGTCAGGAGTTGCCATTTCAGCCAGTTCTCCTCGACGTGGCCGTGCTGACCCCAGCTCTGTGGAGCCTCTGCGGGCAGAGTCGAGCAGTTCAGGGAGCTTTGGAAATTCGGGTTCTAATGCTGAAACACCCTGGCTCTTCCCTGCTCTACACTGTGCAGAGACTTCTCTTCTCCCTTCTCTGCATCATTTCAGTGCCAGAAGCAGCAGGGCACAGTTCGCTGTCCAACGGCCATAAAATCAGTGTTAAACCAATGTGCTGTGACAACTGTGAGGCCATTAAATGGGAGAATAAATAATTCCAGTCTCTTTAGCTATCTAATCAGCTTCTGTATGATTACTAAAGCATGAAATAATAACTTCAGAGCTGGTAAGGAGACAGGGAATATTTCCCTGCATGGATTGCTGCTAGCAGGTAACCAAGTCCAGTAATTGCTACCAGGTAAATAAAGGGCACGTCTGCTGTTTCACCGCCCAAAACAGGGCTCTCGAAGGGAAGTGAAGGAAGAGTCTGGAAGATGGAAGAACCTGAAACCCCCTGTCTTGGGCACGTACGCTAACCTGGCAAACCGAGAAGAGAACCCTCAGTAGAGAAGAAGGATCCTGTGGGGAAGCGCACTGGCATTTAGTATAGTCCTGTCCAGCAGGGTTAGTTATGTCGAGGGTTTCAGCTGAGATTCCTAAAGCCAGGAAGATGCAGAATTCCGCACGCTCCAGTTAGTCCCATCCTTCATGCTCTCTGAGGTAGGGAATTTCCTTTTCTTGAGTTTTGTTATGCTGCTGTAGCCAGGAGAGGCAGAGATTGGGGCTTGCAAAAAATGTGCTGCCCTCCGCATCGCTCTTCGGTGTGGCTGCAGGCACGTGTATGTTTCAGTACTTCCCAAGGCAACAAACCCCACATATGAATTCTCCTCTCTGAATCTGTCCAAGGCAGATTCCAACTGTGGCTGTAAATTACCTACAGACACGTGACAGATAAATTGTTGAGTGTGGATTTTTCCACTCGATGTGTTTAATTTGACTCAACAGTGTCGCTCCACTTTCTGTAGATTACAGAGCCCACGCTCTCCATCATTTCTATTGCTCCCATAAGGAGGGAATTTTGCTTTATTTCTTTCTTGTGCACTTGCACCTGCTGTGTTTTATTGTCCTCCTTAACCCTTTGGTGGCACGGGCATATTCTCTCTCCGTGCAGCTGCTGTGCCAAGGGGGAATTTAATGCCTTGCACAGGAAGGCACAGAGGGAAGGAAAGGTGAGGACGGAGCCGCAGCATCTCGTGTGCTTGTGCCCTTCTGCTAGGCAAAGCTTGTACTGCAATGTGTGGTTTCATTCTTCCCTTGAAAATATGTAGCAAGAAGTATTGCCAGTGCAGGCTGTGTTTCTCTTTTGTCAAGTCCTTGAGCTGCTCTCGCCTACACCAACAACATAGAGAGTTACGTCAGAGCTTAGTTTGCAAACTGGATTCATATTTCAGTCATGAGAGGGAAGTAAGTGGGAGTTGGTAAACACATCAGTTATTTTATTTTATTTTTTTTTTTTGATGTTTTGCCTCTTCGCCATACTGTTGGGTCAAGTCAATAGCCCAAGTCTACCATCCTCTGTTTTGGTGGCCCCATGATTCTGTGTTGGAGTTGATCAGCTAAGAGGTGTGCAAATCCCTCGCTTCCAAAGACCTCCTTTGGGTGTTCACCTGGTCCCTCCAACAAGAAGAGACTGCTCTATGTTTTTCTACTTTTTTTTTTTTCTGAAAGGAAAATCTGCGAGTCATGCTTTTGCCTGGTTTGATTAGCAGCGGGGGATGTGTAGCTCTCTATGTTCTGGCTCCATGTTCTGTGCTTGATTGGCAGCATCCAGTCTGCACCAGCTTTGAATTTGATGTCAATCACTGACTCTGGAGGTCATCATTTAAAATGTAGAATTACCACCTGGAAAGACCTCAAGGCCAAGACATTTTGCAAGTTTGATTAGTGCTCATCCATCGCAACATGTAACTAATTCCAGTCAAGGTCATAGAAAGTGTAACCTAGAACAGGCTTCAGAACAGGATGGCTCGATGTTCCTGCTTGTTTCTTTTTGCTAACAAATCATGCTTACTGTTGTTTTTCTGTGAACACCTTTGGTTTGTCCTGTCCCCCTATTTATATTCCTTTTCAGTGAAACCCTAATTGAAGTTCATACTTAGGCCTTCTGGCCAGATGTGTAGATGCTCCATGTTTTTGAAAACAGGAAGAAATTGAAAAGGAGAAACAGTTTTCAGGAACTGTTTTTACAAACTGTGGCCAAACGTGCCTGCGTATTTGTTGTATCCTGAGCTCTAGTTTGAGAACTGTTGGACGTAGGTGTCACCATGTGCTGCCTACGGGGACTGGGAGGCCTGAAGGCACTGGAGGTGCCTGCCCTAGGCCCTGGAGATTGAGCATAGGCCCTTGAGGCCCTTGTGAAAGGGGATCTGGGCAGAACGAGCTCTACCGAGGTAAGACACTGTGACCTGCTGGTAACCTGCCTGCATGGACCCCCATATGTGTAGGTCCCATTAGGATTCATAACTTCAGTCTCCTGCACTAGCTCATGGAGTGAGGGAGGGTGGTAGGACTGACTGCTGGCTGTCCCTTCAGCTTCCAGAGCCAGGGGCTGTTCTCAGTATGTTCCAGCACCATCATCCCTCCTCTTGCTGGTGTGCTTTGGTGAGCTTTGGGAACGTGCAGCTGCAGGAAGGTCTCCTGTAGGCCCTGAAGGTCTTCTGTGGGTCTCCGAGGCCTTCTCCCCTTCTTACAACTGCTTTAGTTCGCACATTAGAGTTCCATTTTGCGTCCTGTAGATGTATTGCTGCATCGGTTAATGGAGTTTATGGTTTTCTTGACCCCAGCTTGGGTACTGTAATGCCCAGAAAAATGTTAGCCTGGGACCACAGTGGAGAAAGCAGGAGTTCCACCTGTGATGAAGACCCTAGGAGATGTGGCCTTGTGTGTGGGTTTGTTGGGATACGTGTGCACACTAAAAACCTCTGTTTAACTCAGTGTCCTACCTCAGGCTTCTCCCTGGTTTGTATTTTGATGAAAATGCCTCAGTCTCAGGCAGCCTTTCCTGCTGCTGCTGACTTCAGTGTTGTTCCTGTAGCTCATCCCAAACCTAGTCAAATATTTCCAGAGAAGGGTTTAATTATAGAGCATTCTTCCCATGTTTTATGACATTAGCTAAGAGTGAGTTCCCATCCAGGAATTGAAGAGCCCACATTTGTTTGATTATCCACCGTAATGTTTGTTTTTCTTCCCATCAAACAGAAATGGGCTTGTCGCAGGACCTGTCACTCTAGGGGAGAGGAGGTGTGGGTGAGAGGAGCGGGTTAGCACATAACGCCTTGAATGACTTGAAGCAGTGTTAATAATCCCATGCCCAATCCCAAAGACCTTCCTGGAATCTCTCCCTAAGGCACAGTTTCCTTCTGAGCATCCAATATTCCAGCAGTGGGAAAGGAAAATGATGTCTGCTAAGGTGCTAATTGCTCATGTTTATCAGAAGTCCAAGAATCTGCAAGAGGGTGGGAGGCCGTTTACAACTAGGAAACTTGCTCTGCCCAGTTGCTTCTGAGAACTTGGCCAAGTGATTTATGGCTCTGCTCTCCAGTGACTGCTTCACCCAGGGTTGGGTTTTTCTTTTAAGCCTCTGAATGTTTAGTATAGAAATGATTAGAGCTGACTGGACAAGTATAAGGCTTGAGAACTACAATAAAGAGCAAATACCTGTGTATAAATGGCAAAAGCTGCAGCAAATCACTGCTGTACAGTTTGGCATGAAGAGGAAAGATGAAACCAGCCTCTAAAAAAAAAAAATCCCAAAAGGTCAAGTCACTTAGATAAAGTTGTTTAGCACATAGGCCTAATCCCAACAAAGTTTGCTTGGAAAACTTGTACTATTTTGAAATCCATATTCAGGCTTTATTAAGAGAAGTTAGCAGCAGGAGCCCAATGGTTATGGCTCTTAAGGTGCATATACCCTAACATCTTACTATATATATACCCTTACATATTAGAGTATTGTCCAAGTCTAGTAGGATCCAAGTCTTCCTCCTGCCCTCCGGCCCTCAGGTCTGTATTATGTAAAGTCACCCCACTGTTGAATTTCATTACAAAAGTGATAGGAATACAAAACTAGCGAAATGCCCAGAATTTTAAATTTCAGATTCTAAACCATCAGCCTGGCTTAAATTCCTGTGAGACTGACCTCTGGGTTGAGGAGCCAAGTTTGAGTATTGCTAGTTTGAAAGTATCCTCTATGCAAATAAATAGCAAAAAGCAGGAAAACTTACTGCAGGAAAACTCAAGAAAACTTCAATTTATAAGAAAATTCCAAAGCCTTGGCTTCTGAAGGAATGTTCCTGCGAAGGACGCACCACCAAAATGTATTTGCAGGTCACCCAAACAAGATGATCAATCACATACAGTTTTTATATCTCATCTTATTGTCATAATGACATTTTAGTTGCTTATTAATCGGAGTAAAAATCTAACACCTTTTTATTTATTCATTTGTAATTTCTCCAAAAGGTATATGTAAAAGACTTGCCATTCATAGATGTTCATAGTTGGTATAGCTTAGCCAGCTTGCAAAGCGATAGATAGACAAGTGTGTAGAAAAAGCGGGTTTTGGTTCTTTGTTCTTTTTTCCCTAGGAAAGAAGTTTTTAAAGGCAGTTTCTTTCATGTGGATGATTAGTTGACTCGTGATGGTACATTGGGCTGCCCTGGCTGCAGCAGTGCAGCAGCACATGTTGCATTGCTGGTTCTGCTATTAAATTTCTACATGAGCTGGGCAAGTCATTGTGTCCCCCACCACGTGGACTGTGAGTTGTTTGGAGGCCTGTGCGCTACTGTAATGTCAGTAAAGTTGAACCAAAAATCACAAAGGTGATTTTTTGGGGGGGGGGGGCAGAATCTGTTTTCTCATGTGGCTGGACTGTATTTTGGGTAAAGAAACTTTGGACTCGGAGCAAAGGCTTTAAATACTCCCAGAAAGGAGGATAAGATTGATTGCACGGAGTAAGATTTGTAGCACTGTCACTGTCTGAATCACTGGAGAGCTTTGTGAGCTGACACTGGATCAGTTCAGATGGTGGCAGTTATATAATGTCACCTTTGAAGAAGTCATAAAGCTCAGTGTAAAGTGATGCATGGTCCCAGTACGTTGTTTGCTGCATGGCCAAAACTTTCTAAAACGTCTGCTTGCTGAAGTTGTTTGCTTAAGGGAAGCCAAAGCTCACCTGGAAACCACAAAAGAGATCAAGCGTCCGCAGGATTATTCCATAACTTACTCCAAAAACAGAAAAGAAAGAGGAAGGATAATCATCCTTAATTGTGCTGCTGGAGAGCACAGGATAATTAAGGGCTTTATAACTTTCTTTGGACATCTTAGGGAAACTACCTCTTTCTGCCTGAAATACGTTATTCCCTCTTAGTGTTGTAGTCAATTACATTAGTAGAGTAAAAGTCCCTGAAGGATTTTAATTGGAAGTTTTCCAGTGTTTCCTGGTAAACTTCAAGCTGAGATTTGCATTAGTCAGCAAATTATTGGGTTAGTGACTTTGGAGACCCGAGTCGTATTCTGGCACTGACACTCTTTATTCTGATGGCAATAAATTGCATTTGTGAAGCCCTTACAATTGCAGAAGCAAATGCCAGCCTTTCTAAGCACTGAGGTGAGTGAGGAGGGGACAGTGCCAGGTGGTTGGTGAATTTGATTTTCAAGCATAAAAGACATCCTCACTTCACATTAATCTACAGATGGAGATTTAAAAGATTCCATTAATAATTTGAGAGCAGAGTGCAGAATAATGTCAGATATTGATGTGAGAAATATATATATTTTTAAACTATGCCAAAGAGACAGCAAAAATGACACATAGTGTCATAGTGAGAAGGAGTAAAATGGTATTTGGTCATTTGTCTAAGTTTTGCAACCACATCTGCATTTCCTGGCCTGCAGCCAGCAGTGTTAGGTGTTAGGACAGTCTGTGCAAATGGCAGCACTGCGAGTCACAGCAGCCCGCCCGGTGTCGCCTTCCTGCAAGCCTCTTACCCAGACTCAACAGTCAGGCCTAGGAAAGGAAAATAGCACCTTGTGTTAGTAACAGCACACCTGGGGTCCTCCTATGCGCCAGACCATGCACATGACTGCGTGCTCCTAGCTCCTTTGGATGTCAAGAAGAACTCCCAACTTTTTTTCTGCACAGTAAGTAAACCAGAAGAGTTTTATTCAGTAGACTCAACTAAGGGAGAAGCGGGTTCTGTGTCCTGCTGTGTTATCCCATCAAGGCTGGATACTCCTCTGGAAGGCACAGGCTGACCCCCGGATCTCCCTCCGGGGTTGCCCAAATACCATTAAAAGGGACACATAGTGGGACACACAGTGAGTTGGATAACTCAGGCTCTCATGGAGCTTGAGAGCCTGAGTGCAGAGGCTCCCCGCAGCCCAGGCCTCTGATTTTTCTGCCTGGAGTCTCCTAATTCCACTAGGTGTCAGGATGTCCCAGAGTTGGGGACTGTGATACCGAGATTTGGGATTTATCTCTTCTCCCAGTCTTAAATTTCATGAACTTGCATCAGGACTGGTTGTACACTGCTTGTACAGGCAGATGGTGGGACAGGCAGGTTTCTCTGCCTTACTGAAATGAGTGGCAGAGCTTCTGTGGCTCTTACAGACTAGAACTTCACGCTTCCATCCTCAGATAGGGAACTTTGGGCCTTGTGGTTGTGGCTTTGATACGTGTGAAGAATCTCCGTTTTCTGTTGGTTTGGAAGAGTTAGTTTACCCTAGAGCCTATGGAAATCAATGGAAGAACTCACGTTGGCTTTAACAGGCTTTGAATTGGGCTCAGTTCTTCACTTCATGACTGGGAAGATGCTACTGCTTTTGTCTGTGTTGTCTGTAAGGTGTGTGGAGGAGGCACTTGACCGTATGCACCCACTCAGGAGGGGTGCACAAGAACTGCACAAGTGTGCAGTTCTCCCTGATGCCACAATGTGCCTCAGGCTCTCTGGAGCACACACAGTGTCCGATAACAAAGTCAAGTGATGGCAGCATTGTGTTTTCTGTTGGCCAGTGGCACGTTGTATATATGCTAGCCAAATACAGTCACTGTGATGACAGGAAGGGGCTACAACAGTCAGATGACATATAGACTCTGTCTGACAAGAACAGTGCTACCCAGAGAGGTTGCATCCTCGGTAACACTTACTCTGGTTGTATTTAAAGCATTCTAATGCTGAAACCCAGCCCCAGGGTTTAGAGCTCATGGGCTTCTCTAAAGGATAAACTTCTGGGAGATGCGGGGTGGTGTGAGCAACTCCTAGCATAGCTCCTCTTGGGAGCATTGACTTCCTCACTGCTAAGGTACAGTGTTTCCTCCCTGGCTATGAGCTGTGCGTGACCTGCTGCCCGGGGCTTGCGTTTTGACCAGGCCTTAGCTCTCGTTTACATACAGATCTAGGGAGTTGTTCCATGGGTTTGCATGGAGTTGTTCTTCCGTTCAGCCTCGTGCAGGGTCCCTCTCCTTTCTGAGATTCCCCTGTCCCCCTAGTGTGGTGTCTGGACTTTGGAAAGGGTCTATCAAGGGGGTAAAGTGCTCTGGATTGGCATGGTGAGGGCATCAGGTAGGGCTGTGAGGCAAATTCAGATCCTTGCAACCTATTGTATGCACTTCATTCCTGGTGGACTCCTTGGGATTTCTCTTAAGAAGCAGCTCCTTGCCCTAAGTACAGGTATATGAATGTGACTCACTGCAAGCTGGGACAGCTAAGATTCTGAATTACCTTATTCCTGTCTGTGCAGAGAGGTTTCATCGAAAACTGAGAAACACTAATACTGGTCGTGCCCAGAATTTGTTTCCAAAATTACTGCATTAAGCAAAATTTCACTGGGGGCCAGTTGTGCTGAACATTGGTCTGACATTTCAACAGGGAGGCAGAGGTCAATACTAAAAAAATAAAACTCTTCAGAAATTTATTTTCTTTGACATAGAGCTAAGTTCTTCTTTGGTGTAAATGAAGAAGATTCATTGAATTGAGAGATGGAAAATACCTATTAGATCATCGTGTCTACCTCCCTGCCAGTGAAGGAGTTTTCCTAAAGTAGCTTCTTAAAAATATTAATGAGTCTAGTTATAAAACGATTCAAGTAGTAGAACTGCTGCTTCTTTCCTAGGGGAGACTATTGCAGAGTCGAATGAGCTTTGCTCTTGGGTAACTTTCCTTGTCTCAAAGCTTTTTCTGTCACTTTTATTAATGAGTTTTTGCTGTAGTACTGTGATACTTTGCTATTTTTTCCCTGGTTCACACTTTCTAGGGCCAGTGGGGACCCTTGGCCACGTAGTCTGACCCTTTCCTGACATTTCACTTGGTGTTTCTTGAACCAAGGGTTGACTGATCCAGTGCCTCTTTCTTAGATGTTGTCTGAGAAGAAAACTAAGGCAGAATAGGTCTTGCTTTGCCTGAATACTGATTGAATGTCAGTGCATAGGATTAATGTCACAGTGCTCCAGCAGGCCTGGCAGGAAGGTGGCACGATCCTCCTCGCTGTTGTCACTGTGCCCTTCAGACTGGGATTTCCTCCACTCCTTCTAAAATCACTGGAGTTGAGTGGAAGAATCTCAGTGTCAGGGTAGGTCCAGGTCTATATGTTCAGACACCGCAGGCAGTGATGCAGATCGCAGGTGTGGAGTAGAGCCCCAGTGCAGCAGCAGTGAGGTGCAGGCCCATGTGCAAAAGCTCTTGGCATGATGAAAGAATACAGATATATCTGCATTAGTGTCTAAACTTGTACAGGAGTTGTTATTTCTAACCCCCACCTGCACATTTCTAATTAGAAATCACCACCAAGCGCACACTGAGGGACTGAACCGGTCTTCTGGCCATACTGGCCTCCTCTCACCTGGTCAGATAACCATTTATCCCTGGAATTTACAACATCAGGAAAATACAGTGTTCAAGAGCTCTCCTTAAGCTCTGCAGATGGAAAGCCATGCAGAACTAATTCTAGAAGTAAGCGGTGAGCACCTCCACATGGTTTTAATGTGTATTAAACCCAGGCGATGGACTATCTCCAGTGGCTTAGGACTCAGCTTTGCAGAACGACCTCTGTTAAGTTTTTCTGTAAAAACATGGATTGCAGACATGGTTTCTTCCAATAGGACAGAACTGGTAGGAGTGTTTCTAACATAGCTTTTCTGAAAAAAATCTGGTCTTCAAGAACTTGTAAAATCTCCATCTCTTTTAAACTAGTAATGGAAAAAAAAATTCAAATTTTGTAAAAGTTCCTTTTGACCATTTTTGTTTGTTTCTTTTGGGTAATTGAAAACTGCTAACTTGCCACAGCATTCTGGTTTTGAAAATTACCAGTCACTTCAGAGTATCCTCAGTTGTTTTGACCCTGCTTCCACTCACCTTTGAACACGGGGCTGACTCCAATCCAACGGCACAGGGAAGTCACGGAGGTACCTGCAGCTCCCCAGAGCTGGGTACGGCTGGAGAGAGCCCTGGCCTCATCCAGCCTCATAGGGCTGGAATTGATGTAGTTTGTATTTCGGGTTTGCTTTCCTCATTTAAAGGGCAACTTCCCTAGCATTGCTGCAGTCACTGCCCATGGCTGCGCTGTCCTAGTCAGTGTTTCTTTCCTTGCTTCTTTCTGAATGCTCCCCTCTGCTGTGCTGGTTACACTTGCCTGTGTGCAACTTTCCTTACATTTTGGCAGACCTTGGGAATTTCAGCAGCAATAAATTTTAATGGATAGAATTAAGATGGAAGACAGATTTTTGGAACTGAGAGCAAAGCTTTTCTTGTTGTCTTTTTTTTTTAGATATATCATCTATGAACTCTCACCTGGGACTGCTTTTGTACAGAAAAAAATATCATGTGCCTAAGCGTCTATAGACTGCACCTGGGACTGGAAATAGAGCCCCGTCTATGAAAGGAGCTCTCAAGATGAGACTCTGACTTTTCATATTTTTAATTCTCTGGGCTTTGGTTAACAAATTATACCATTTTTGTAGTTTGTTTATGGTAGCACTTGGAATACACAGGAAACCTGGATTTCCTCCTTCTGCATAGCAATCAGGAATACTTTGTGGATAAAGATCAGCAGAGATCATTCTTGGGGTTACCCTGATTTATGCCAGCTGAATTTGCGACCCGACAAATTCTCCTTGCGCCCCAAGTGAAGACTTGGTTCCCCAGTCCAGAATGTGTTTTTTTGCTTCCTGGACTTTTTCAAATCATCATTAATGGGGTAACTGGACACGTCCCTGTGTACGATGTAAGAAAAATGCTGTGGGTAGCTCTGCAATCCCCCGGCGAAGCTGGAGACAGCACCTAGTATATCAAATCGCTGCTGCCTCTGCCATGGCTACGTGGTTCCCTGCTCTCCCTCCAGCGTTTGGCCTTGTCCAGTCTAAAACGACTCCAAGTGCGGGTCATCTCACGCTCCCCGGGGAGCCCGTCCGTACGCTCACTGCTCTTACCATCAGGAATATTTTCCAGATGTGCAGCCTGAATTTGCCTGTGCTGAATTACTTTACTCCTAGTTACTTTGACTGTTGGTTTATTTCACAAGTAGGATGAATTTAAGCAAAAGCTTTATAGGCTGGTAGGACCAAAGCAAATAGTCTCATCAGTTCTGTAAGTGTTAATGCCTGAAGGAGATTTAAAGGAAAAAAAAAAAGCCTTGGGAGGTATTGCCACCCTTAAGACGTGACTTGAAAGCACATGGCTGTTTCCTCTTGGGATGGACTTCCAAGGCAGCTACCAAGGTGATGGTGTCTCCCTGAGAGAGGAGCTTTTCCTCCTCTATCAGGACTCTCCGTGTTCTGGGAGAGGGCAAGGATCTCCCGTCCGTGCTGGGGTTCCTCAGCGCGTCTCCCGGCTCACGGCCTCGTCGTCTGTTCAGCACCGAGGTAGCACCTCGGGACGTCAAGCGGCGCAGACGCTCCATGGTCGTGTGCGCCATGCTGGCCTATGCTGAGGCCTTCGTACACATCGGGAGGCTCTTCCCTCGTGCAAGCTTCTACGTGCAAGCTAGCTAGCACGTAGCTAGCTTGGAAAGACCCAGGCAGTTTCCTGAGACCAACAGGCCACTGCATTTTAGAATCGAATTTGAATGGAGTGCTCAGGTATTTCTATGGTGCTTGTGGTGAGGCTTGGGCTGCTTCCATAGGCTTCCTCAAGACCCTTTAGGTGACCTTAGGAAATTGCTTAGTGTCTCGAGATCCTGGTGCCTCTTGTGCTCGCCTTAAAATGGAGATGAGAACATCCCCCTCTGTTCCCGCGTGCTTCCAGAGGGATCTCAACTGGAAGCCCGTTAGCGCTGGGTGTATCCATTGCCGTGGCTGTTAGGAGGAAAATCTACAACATGATGGAGTTTGGGTTTTGAGTGGGAAATCTTCTGACAGGCTTCCCCGCTCTAGCAGAGGATAATATTGGACAAGTGACAACACTAGAAGTCCATAGGCAAGAGAGTTTGAAGATGAGGAACTTGATTAGACAGAGAAGAGCAGCTCAAGGGGCAGCTGAACAAGCTGGTCACGCTGCATCAGTGCTAGGAGCGGGCTGAGGAGGGCTTGTACCTTCATTTGCCCACTCTTGCTTTCCCCTAAGCTATCTTTTCTCATGGCAGCATCTTTCATTAAGTCCTCTCCTAAAAATAGTATTTGTTATATTTTTTCACATCAGGATTTGGAATCTGTAACTTTATGTGTAACTTTTTTCTTTTGTATTAAGCCACTTACAAACTGTCCTCTGAAGAAGAGAAAAATCTGTGCTGGAAGGTGAAGGAAAGAACTTGGGCTCCAGGAGCTCCGCGGGCTACGTCCACAAACAGACGTAGCAAAAACACCAGAAAAGCCCTTTTTGTGATATGTGAAGTGCAATTATGAGGTAAAATATGAGGCTGGTATCTTAATATCTTAACGATACAGAATTTATTTTCAAAGTTAAGCTGTGCAGAATGAATCATTTATCAGTGGGCCATATGGAAAGGCACTTATCTAAACCCCCTTCTTAGTCCCAGGTGTGCTGCTCTGGCAAGAACAAATCACATGCAGCATTTGGAAGAGAACTCAAATTCCAGATGCGCAATTTTAAAAGATGCATTTGCAAAAATAAGGCCAAATTCTGCAATTTGTTATTTCTCTGCAGCTTCAGTGAAGTTAATGAGGTTCCATGGGGGTAGCTGACACGGAATATAACTCAAGGGATCCCCTTCGTTACCGTGTTACTCCAGTTTCATGCCAGCAGTAATTACCGAGGAGCTAGTCTGTCCTAGAGGGGGAACCCAGCTGAAAGTGTCTACTGTCAAAGTTCTTGCTTTATATCCTGTTTATGAACATACACCGTGAGATTACAGCGAGGAGGAAGCGGTCATAGCGGCGCGGCTGATTGAGTAAAAATAATATTCCACCTTTCAGCTGGAGCTGAAGTGTGCAGCTCCTCACGGGCCCAGCCGGGACCAAGATGCAGTTACTGCTGAGCAGCTGGGAACGCCGGTGCTTGCAGCGAGCTGGATGAGAGTTGCTCTGCTGGGGTAAGGCAGCGTTCTCAAGGCAAGAGGTTCACTCCTTTTGTCAGCCCTGTCATTATCTTGTTATCCAGGAAACTAGAAAAAAGCAGCTTGGTCTTCCTTTTGTCTAGCAGCAGAGTGGAGATGGAGGTTGTGAAATCTGGTCCAAAAAGCTCTTCGAGTACTTCAAAAATATTTCAAAAAAATAAAAAAAATCAAAAACCGCTCCCCGGCAGGACCCGCGGTTTTGGTGGAGACTGAAGTTCTCCCTGGGCACAAATCCACTGCAGTCCTCCTTTCCAGTGAGCATTTTGTCTTGAGTCAACAAATTATTTTATCAGTAAAGTTGTGTGAAAGTTGAGCATTTCCAAAGCCAAATTCTCGGAGCAACATTTGGAAGAGCAGGGGAAACGTTCTGCTCCCAGCTGCTCGTGCTCAGCTGGATGCTCAGGCTTTTGGGATGAGGGGGCTGCCTGGTCACATGGATCTGTTGGGATAGTCCCAGGGAGAGGGGCTGTGTGACCTCTAGCCATGTTCAGAGAAACTGAGCTGAGCTCTGCAGTGTATTGCCCAGTGACCACTGCCAGCCAGCACTAAGTGTCAGACCTGGGCAGGAGAAGGCCTCAGGACAGAGGCAGGCTGCGTCTGCAGGCGATCCAGTGGGGTGGAAGGGCATCTGTAGATGAAAGCAGCTGATTTTTTGTAGATATCAAGCAGTTGATTTTGAGGCCCCTATATCTACACTAAATGCATTTAGGGGTTAATGTCCCACTCAATTTAGTCTGGCTTCTTGGACTGAGTATCCCCATCCAATGTGTGGCTTGAAGCTGACTACAGCGCCAGGCACTGACTTGGACTTCTCTGTCCTGTTACAGGTCGGGGCACATTTGGTGCACACCTGGCATGGGGCTTCCAGCTTTGTGTCCAGTGAAAGCCACTGTGTCCTCACTCACGCTGGAGTGGGAACGATGGGAAGATTTGCTTTAAAGCCTCCCTGCTGCTCAGAAGTGAAATGCTGTTGATGCTCTAAGTGCAGAGTCAGGCTGTGTGGTCCCTCTTAGTCTGATGCTGAATTGCTTTGTGACTTCAGGGCAGTTAAACAGTTCAAAGCCTTTTGAACTTGACTTTTCCAAAGCATTTGCTCTCACCGCTGCACAAAGAGAATGATGGTTACATGCAGACAGTATACAGCACTGAAAGCATTTTGGGTTTATTCAACCCCATTTTCAAGACCTGCTTAAAAAAATATACAAAAAAAACTCGCCAGTAATTTTTACCCTGGTGGATTGAACTTTAATTAAAAAGCATGCAAAGCAGTGCATATCAGAGTAAAATCTTTTGTAATCGAGGCTCATGGCAATGCTCCAGAAGTAGCACAGTGAGGAGTTATTTTTTAACACAGGATCTGACTGACCTTCTGATACCGCTGACTTTATGAAGCGACGTAGCCCAAGGTGAGAGGATGCCAAAGGACGAGCACAATAATGTTGGCTGGCAGAGAACAGCAGCTGGCTCCCGTGTGCAGATCTAAATGGTGTGGGATTTACTCCTTTCCTTTCTTAGAGACTCGGAGCTGCTTTGAGTGCCGTCAGAAACCATGCACAGGGACTGGCTGAGTTGATTTTGCTGCTTGACTCATCTTCATTCCAGTGCTACTGCAGTCACCACTCAGCAATGCAGGTTATTTTGTACTTTAAAAACACAAAGACATTAAAAATTAAGTAAATTTCAGTAGCATATGCTAGTTCTTGCAGAGGGCTGAGGAGGAGCTTGCATCTTGAGATGCTCTGAAATGTCTGCCAATCTCTTCAAATGATGCTCCAGAAGCCAAATGCTAAAAGTTAAGTGTTTTAGAAGAGCCTGTGGGGGCACAGATCTTAATAACAACAAAATATAATGGAATAAGAATGTGAGATTCCCTTTAAGTCATGTGAAAATCCAAGTTGTGTCATATTTATGAGCATGCACCGTGGGCATAGAGACCCCACGCAGGCTCTCCATGAGCTTGCTCCCATCCAGAGTGGTCTGGCACTATTCCTGTGGGATCCTACACAACCTGGCAAGCTTTGTTGGTGGCAGAGTTTGCTAGTTTGGACTAAAGTGCTGTTTTGCTGTGCAGATGTGTAGTGCTATGGACCCCAAGACACTGGTCTGCAGCAGACCTCAAGGTATGGGCTTGGCGTGCATGAAAGCAACGCGCTCAGGGCCTGGTCAGCAGCAAAGAGGTTACATCTATATCCACAGAAGAAGAGTTTGAGCAGAAGTAACTGGGCTGTAAGTGCAGGGCTGACCTCTACCAAAGAAGTCCAAGAGCAGTGAAGATGCCCCACAGAGACCAAAGGCTGCTGGTTTTCCTTGCCTTATCTGAGTCCTGAGGTTGTGCTGATTGCTGTTGGGTTTTCACTTGCATTTGAAGTTTCCTTCCCCTGATTCTGAAAAAATCCCTTCCTGCACCAGCCAAGAAATCCTCCACTTTTTCTCCTTGTTTGTTTTTTTATTTCTTACATGTAGTGTAGGCTGGAGACCATGAGTGCCTGATTCCCAAAGAAAAATCTCTCTGCTGCCCAGGCCCATAATTTATAGAATGACCAGTTGTGTTTTCCATTTCATATATTTTCTGGTTTTTAAATCTAGGTCTCGGAGGCGGAAGTGCGGTGTTCCCTGGCGCTGGGATGTTGCGGCACTGCTGAGAGCTCCGTTTAAGGGTCAGGGTCCACAGGGCCGGGACGTCCCTTTGCGTTGCGCTTCAGAATAAGCTGAGGATGGGGCTGGAGAAAGCAAGGAGAGGGAAACCCCGTCGCGTTGGGAGCAGTGCTGCACGTGCAGGTGCGGCTCCGCGGCTCGTGCTGTCCATCAGCGTGGTGGACTCATTAATCTGCACAGAAAACATTTCTTAAACAGCCATTTTCCCCAAATCAGCTGGTCTCCTGTAGGAAAACAGATGAGATCAGCCTGCCTGTGTCCCTTGGTGCTTTCTCCAGCAGAAGCCGGCAGTGGCGCAGGAAACCGGTGGCATCCGGCGGGAAGGGCGCTTGGGGCACGCTTGGCTCTGTTGTGTGAATCACGTGTGACTGCGTGAGCCACGTGTGGCAGCGTCTCATGTCCCTCAAAGGAACCAAGAGCTGATTTGGAAAGTAACATTGTAGAGAGCTTGCAGAACCACATATGACACCTGCAGTGATTCTTGACATAGCTGATAATAACTCATGATCCTTGTTACAGCAGATCGCTTCTCTCGTCTCCATGAGGCACGGGGCATGTATCAGAGCGATAGGAAAGCGCTGTTGCTGCTCCAGAACTTACTGTCATGAATGTCTCATGGGTGCAGGAGCTATGTTTTCCTAATAGGGTTGGACAAAGGCAGAAATGCATCTAAAAATTAATGGACTTCCTGCTTTTCATTCATACCTCTTTTTGTGTGTTAACATGTTTTACATATGAGTGAGTTTTCAGGAGGGAAAGCAAGAATTTGGGACCATAGACACAAGGTCAACATAGGCTTTTGCGACTGGGAGACTCAAAGCTCTGGTTCTTGCACCTAAGCTCATTTCTGTGTCTTTATCTGGCGTTGGAGCAATATCCTCTTGCCAGGCAAGCAGGCCGTTTCCTCTAGGTGTTAAAGCTGATCTTGGGCTTCAGTGGAAGCTCTGCCGAAGTCTGCAAGTGAAGAGACTTACCGGGTGGCTGAGAGAGAGAAAAATTGGGCTAAGAAACCATCCTTATAACGGCAAGGAGGTTTCCTGGAGTACTGAGGTGCTCTGCCAGAGCCCTCTGTCAGTGCTGAAGCTGCTAATCTAATTCCTCACTGAAGGTTCCTGCTTAATAAGCCCCATTTTATAATGAGTAAA
Organism: Crypturellus tataupa; assembly: GCA_034781795.1. NCBI lineage: Eukaryota > Metazoa > Chordata > Aves > Tinamiformes > Tinamidae > Crypturellus > Crypturellus tataupa. The sequence goes on along the minus strand of JAWLRI010000139.1, from coordinate 1,793,325 downwards.
TAGAATTGATAATGAAACAATTTTTATCCCTATGAAAAATTTATATGGAGGCAGTATTTTTCCAATGATTAACATCATATATTTTTCTTTTTTTAAATAAATTATTCCATTTTAATTTAGTGAACACTTCCAGATTAAAAAAAGACATATTTCATGAACAAGAAGTGATTTGACAGCAATGGTTTTCATTTTTAAAAAAAGAAAAATACATTGTCAAGGTTACAACTGAGTATGGTTGGATACAAGATAAAGGTACAGTTTGATACAGGGCCCAGGGAGTGTTTTTCAGTGTGATGCTCTTTCTGTTTGCAACAACCACTGTCCCTGGCGTAGTCCAGTCCAGCTGTACTGTAGCATAGCACACTTGGTGAAAATGCTCATATGCAGCTGCATTTTCTGCCTTGCTCTAGTTCAGTTTGGTTTGATACAGCCCTACCATATAAAAGAGCAAAGCATTAGCAGATGATCGGCGCTGCTGGTGACACCAGCATTGGTGTATTGTATTGTGCAGCAATGTAGGGAACTGGGAATCTGAGCCCTAAATCAGAAGTTTCATAGGACAAGTCGTGTTCATGCAATTAACTGCAAACTGCATAGTACAGAATGCATTAATCCATAACAACTCATACATTTGTTTCTGGTTTACGGGGAAAAACTCAAAGCCCAAGACAGAAATAGAAAAAAGACACCTAAAGGTTCATAGACAAACATACATACATACATAGTACATACATACATAGTAGCAAATGGATTTACTCTGTTGTTTCAGTTATTCTTACCAAAATACTCTCCCGTTGAAAGATTTTATATACATTTTGATTAATAGAAGAAATGTCAAAATAAGAGAGTACAGTTAGTCACAGAGATTTGTCCTGACTTCAGCTATTGCTGGACCATGTCCCTAGTGTATAAATATGGATGTTGCATAGGTTGTAGACCAGGGGACTGGAGCTAAGGCTTTAAGGCATCAGGCATTTGGTGCTGCAGTAGGCTTAGCAGTTACACAACTGTGATAATTTTACAACAAAATGTGTCTATAAAGAGTCCTGGCCATCAAAAATAGGAATTTGTTCTGTTTCAAGGCTTATGCTAGGTGTCTTCCATTAGAAACAGACTCTTGTTCAGATTGCAATATCCTGCTGAGGCTTTAAGCCTTGCAACTTCAGACTGCAGCCTTCAAGCAGTCACCCTGCTGCTTCCTGAGTGTATTCTGTTTGGACGCAAAGGATAGAAATCACTTGTCCTTGCCATAAAACCCAGATGCTGAGCCCTGAAGTGAAAAGACAACTACTGTTAGCAATATAAGCACCAAATTCACCAAAGAGTTTGTGAAGCTCCACTACTGGCACCACTGCCAGTAGAGAAAAATGCCTTGGTGGAAAGCAAGAAATTGTTGTCCACCTATTTTCTTAATCCACCTGCTTTCCCCCAAAATATTGTAGGATCAAGATTTTTCCTCTGTCACTTCAAACCATTTTGCTGGTATTTGATGCATGTTTCACTGGGTCTGTGGTTGTTTTCTGCTGCAGCTGGTGGGAGCTCCTTGCAAGGAATGGGGCCAGATGGAGTCACCAGCTGGCCAACCTCTCTGCATCACGACGGAGAAGCTCTTCCATCTCCTGCACTCAAACAGTTCAGTTTTGATACTACAGAGTTTCTTCTATTTTGACTTTTGAGGCTGCAGTTTTATTATAACCAAGCACTACCTCTTCTCTCTGATTTATTTACTTGCTTATGGAGCAGTTCCCCTGCTTGCAGCCTGTGTGTTACACCAGCATTGCGGACCCGGCGCATGCCCTTCCCAAAGTTTCTTCCAGGAAAGCACTTGCGTTCCAGTAACACAGTTGCGTCTTCCATTTGTTCTTCCTGGGACACCAACCATTCCGTGAGGATATGCGCTTCTCCTGACCCTGTGCTCTTTCCGTTTTCTCTTTCTCAGAGAGGAAAAGTCATTCTGGCATTGACTTAACTGTAAGGAGAAACTGGAGCCTATTGATTTAGTAGGAGTCAGACCTGCAGATGAAGTTCACTCCTGGTCCCTTCTTTTCTCCCTTGAAGTTGCCAATAAGATTGTACTATATTCTTTTTTTTTTAAATTTAATTTGTGAAATGTCACTGCAATTTGGACGGGCTTACAGTGACTGGAGCTCAGCAAGATGTAGAACTTTATGGCCCCTAGCAAGAACAAACAGGACCAGAAAATCCTTCATGTTCTCCCAGCTAACCATGGAGACAGCCATTTTTTTCTTCTAAATAATCTCAAGGAAAAGTTAGTGAAACATAAATTAGAATGACTGCTGCTGATTTATTTTTCTGAATAAAAAGGACATTCAGTAGCAGGTCATTTGTTTTTGTTTTCTTTCAGAGAGTAAATGGAAACATATTCTTACCTCACTTTTCTCACAAGTACAGTAGATTTCCTAAGCTTGTGTCAAGGTTTTATTGCCAGGAAAAAGTGGCTGCATATTCAGCATTTGTAATGAGGGCATCATCAGACATGGAATACAGCTGTCAAGGCCGGGGATATTAATTTTCTAGGCGTGGGGCTGATTTGGTCAATGATCTTTGAGAGCCGCTTTGCAGGATTGTTAATTATGAAGTATTTTGCCACTGTTGCCTTCTTCTGCAGGTAGTTTTGGAGAAGGTGCATGTCTGAATAAGAGACTGCCAAGACTTGATGAGCGCATGGAGAAGCCATGTCAGTCTGAAGGAGAGTAGGGAGTTTTACATTACTGCAAATCCTGACTTAGATTTACTCAACCAGATGAGATCGTGGGGCTGCTGAGCCTGCCGTCTGGTCTATCATGGTATCCACTGTTTCAAAGGGAACACATGTCAGAAGGTTTTTCTGAATACTACCAGGAGTGCGGAACATTCATCTCTCTGACAAATTAAGAAGTCAGTATAATCAAGTGGAGGAAAAATAGGTCTGGAAACTCCTGAGTTCATATTCTGGCTCGGTCCTTGACTTTCTTTTGCGACCTTAAGCAAATCTGCCGAGCTTCTCTGAGCCAGATTCATTGTTCTTGTAATTCCATTTGATATAGAAAACGAGGAAGTGTATGGTCCTGCATATCTTCATTTTCCTATCTGTAAACGTGGGTGGACACTTTTGGTATGTAATTACTATGCACAGGTTCTGAGATGTTTCAAATCTTTACAGTGCTTTGATGTTAGATCACCTATTTGTTGATATGTATGGTAAGAAGATTTACAAAAGTTTTAGCTTCCATCCAAGAGTGGGTGGAAAAAGCACTGCGTGTATATTATATATGTTTAATCTTGTTTCCAATCTTCTTTTAAGTGTAAGAATTTGCCTATCATTTTTTGTCCAACAGTTATCCAAGCTCTACTGAAAGACCCAACAACTTAAGGGACTCGGTTTTTCCTGGTTAAAAATCCCAGATCGTTTGGCTGCAATAGCCTGGTTATCTACATGACCATGAGGATGAGATGAGGATGATGGGGATGTCCACAAGGCATTTCAGATGCACTGTGGACTTCCAGAATTGATGAATTTTGACAGGAGACATTGCACAGCCCATTTCACAACTCTGTGTGTGTGTGGGAAGACTGTTGAGATTGGTTTGTAGCTAGAAACATCTTACTGCGTTCACTGCTTCTGATACAGGGGCTTAGCTGGACACGTGTGTACTTCTGGATGGGTTTTATGGCACTTACCAGGAGGGACACTGCCTGGATGCTGCAGTGTTAGCCAGGTTCAGTCAGCAGCTGTGGCCGAGCTCAGGCAGGGCCTGATGGCACCGGGCTGAGCCCAGTTGGGGTCCTGGGCCCATGGGAGGAGACTCCAAGGGAGCTAGGGAGCAGAAAATGGGAACCATCCAAGCAGGGGCATGAGGTGCTGTTAAGCTCTATCTTGTTGGGACTGTGTATCTCTTGCACCGTCATTGTCCTTACAGGAACGTGTCAAATACAGTATATTAAATTATCATTGTCAATATGCATGTGTGTGGAGAAAGGCCCATTGGAATACAGTTGAAGAATTACCAGATGTCCACATTTCAGAAGAAAACACTTTCGAAAATATTTTGCAATTAAAAAAGGCCAGCATATAGTGAGCACACGTGAAGTTGGCTATAGACGTAAGTGCTGGTGTTGAGAGTTGCTGGGGACTGGAGAGCTGGGCCCAAATTCCCTCCTTGTGCTGAGCGGGTGGGTGAGAGGCGGCTTGGTTGGGATTCGGGAGCGGGCCAGGATCTCACGAGACCTGGGCTTTCTCCTGGGCTCCACAATTAGAGGGTTGCAGGAGAAGTCGTTTTCTTTCTTTTATCTCTGTCGTTTGCCTGGGGCAGGAAGTATCTCCATGTGTGCCTGCATGGGGCTTATTACAGTGCAGCTTTGATCTCGATTAAACGATCTAGACAAAGAAATAATAATAAAAACCCGCAATCGCACCGTCTGCCGCAGCGTTGCGGTGGCGACCGTTCCTGAGCAGTGTCGGATGCTCGGGCTGCCCCACGGTGCTCCCTTGGGACACACGTTTGCACTGCTGCGAGCTGCGAAAGCCTCTTGTTCCGCACTTCACGTGTGAAAAATCGGAGCCGAAAAAGACCTGTTAGCTCATTCATTCTGTTGGCTCTTGACAGAGTTATTCCCTGTGCCATGCTCTCTCAGAGCCTGATCCGGGTTAGTTTTAAGTAATTGGAGCCATGGTGCTGCTTTTACCTTTTCACTTAGAAAAACTGTCAGAGTCTAATGGACCTCTTGGGGAGGAAATTCAGGCTCACTTGAATCCAGTAACTGCTGCTCATAATCCCTTGAGCCATTTGAAGCAATTCTGCCTCCATCCTTGGAGGCTGCACAACCAAAACCACTCTAGCTTGTTAAACTGAGCTCTTTAATCACTGTTTTGGCCCAACTACTTTGTTGTTTAAGCTTTTATTGTGAATCTCTTCCTGTAGACCGAGAGATTCCTCCTTTTGTTATTAGGAGTGATCAGTCAAAAAAGTACAGCATGGGGTTGGTCTTCACTGACTCTTAGTCTTTTCCATCACTCTGCCGCTCTCCTATCAATTCATAAAATTGTATTTCCTGTCCCTCATGTTTGTTTTTTTCCTCAGACTAGGTTCATACGGGGCAGTCTGACTTGTTTCCAGGGTGTAGTGACCTCCTCTTTGTATCTGTTGGTAGGGCACGTGGTATGTTCCGTACTCCAGGGATCCCTGGGGTGTTTGGTCAATACTGTGGTGAACCTCCCACCACAAGGGCTTGTAAAGACCAAACTGTCCTTTCCAAAGTGTGTGTGAATGGAAGCAAAGCAGATCTATAAAAATGCAGTGTGTTCTTGCATCAGTGTGTTCTCATGTACTGAATCCCGTGCCTCAAGAAACCCAGCAGCGAATTCAGTGTTTGGACCTTGTTCTCATGTCCTGCAGCTCTTCTAGTACATTAGTAAGGAGATTCTTCAGGAAAATGCCAGAAGAGAATAGTCACTAGAAAAAAACATTTACCATAAGCATGGTCATGAACATTAGAAGCTCAGTTACACGAGAGCCCTCATCCCATGAGAACCAAAAAGCAAAGCAGCTTATATAAGCAATTATAAGTAGATAATTGAATCCACCAGGGTCATCTGATATTTCAATCTTGAATATTTTGAATCATTTTCTCATGAATAATGTCTATAGCAAGCCTTAAAATATTCAGTGAAGTGTTTCTGATGTGAAATGATGGGGGGAAAAAATTGACCTAATTCTGGGTCATCTATGGTGATAGAAAAGATGAAATGCAGTCGTTCGATTAGTCATCTGCAATGGCATAAGGGCTGCGTTGCTCTAGAGGAGCCAAAGCAGTTTTGTTACAGAAATTTTCTGGACTTAGTTATGGGTTTGTTGTTTAAGAAACGAAGCTCGTTTCTAGCTCTGCCATCTGACCCGCTGTCTTTCAGAGCACATGTGGTGATCTGAAACTAGGAGAATTAGATAAAATCATCAAGTCCCAATAATCTGGAAACAAACCCATCTGGACGCAGGGAGGAAGGCGCTGCCAGGCAGCAAGTCCACTTTTCCCAGCAATATCTGCACGGAAGCTGCCTCCATTGCAAAGGGCCCTACACAGACCTTGCGCCAGTTAAGCCCAAATTAAGGCTCTTAGGGTCAAATCCTGATTCTTAGCCAAGTCAGGGAAAGCAACATCTTTGATTTCAGCCAGTTGTAGAGGTCCCTTGTAGAAGGTCTCAAGACAGCACTCTGCCTCCTGACCCTTTACAGAATCACCTGTTTGGCTGCAGCAGCTAAAATGCCAAGTTTTTGAGGTTCTTGAGGTCCCTAAAGCCTTTGAGTGGCGTTTTGCTCGCAGGAGCAAGGGGGAAGGCTGTTTGCAAGGCATGCCCAGGGAGGTAGGCAAGCAGCGCTGAACCCGGGACCCTCACGCGCACATGAGTAGGTGGAAAATGACGACTTGGTGATTTTAGTTCAAAACTATGCGGACTTGGAAGCAGTGTGCTTTTCTTTCATGCATCTTTTATCTGAGAGCTGGCACGCATGTTGTGCATAGAAATGAAGAAGATGACTTGGGGCTCTCTTCTGTCGTCGCTTGCACGGTGTGTAACTCAATATTTTGTTTATTTATGGGAAAATTCTTTTCTGCAGCTCCACAAAGATTGTGCGAGAGCAAAGGGAGCATGAGGAAGGAGAGGGCCGTCCCTCTCCACCCCAAAGTGAGAGCACTGAGGAAAGAAAATCTGGCACGCAGGCTGCAGCTGACTGAAGGCATCTGTCACTGGTGCATTAAAGCCAACGAATCACTGGCCTCATCTCTCCCAGCTTCCCCTTGGCATCAGCCAGTTCACCAGAAAAGTATGGGCTATAGGAAAATAAACTGTGTCTATAGGAATTACTCAGATCTCTCAAAAGGCAACAGCAATTAAAATGTCTCGCTGCTCTCTGATAGTGCAACGCCATCTCTTCTCTGTCCTTTGCCGCCTTAAACTGTTCCCCTGAAGAACAGGGATAGTCAAGTATTTGAGTGGGTGCAGGAGATAAAGCCCATCATTTTTACACTTAATTTGTACACCGAAATATAGGTGACCGTAGCCCTGAGCTCTGTGACGAGGACTTCATTGAAGTTCATATCATCCTACCATAACATGTTCTTTATCCCTTCTAGACAAGGACAGGCGTCTTGTCCATCATGCACATCCTCTGCGCAGGGACAAGTTCTGCACTGAACATTTTAGAAGAGGAAAGCGTACGTAAGGCTGCTAAATTATTGCAGGTGGTTAGATTATATTTCTAGTCACAGGGCTGGGCTGGTTAACGGTCTCCAAGTGTCACTTTGCCAGACCGGTAATGACAGCGGCACTCTGCAGTTCCTGCCTTCTTTCTGTCATTGCAGTCAGGATTCAGATTGAAACTTAAGGATATAAAATGCTTTGGCTTGGTAAAGCAGCTAATACAGATGAGTCACAAGCTGAGAAGGGAGCATAGACTTTAAAAAAGAAATAATTAACAAAAAAGAAATAATTAATAAAAATGCCGCCCAGCGTTTGCTCACCAGGAAGAAGCTTAGGGAATTTGATGCGATGTTCCCATGGCCATGAATAAAATCATGATGTGGCCGGGACAAGGACAAATATGTCCCTAGGGCCAGGCCCAACCCATTTACCTGTGCTGCCACCTTCACTCGGGAGCACTGTCACAAGCAACCAGCAGTCAGAAAAATACAGTTGAGCCATTCCAGTGTTTCATCAGAAGCAGGTTTTCACTGATAACTCGTCTTGTTGTCTTGGTGGAGTGGAATTTTTTTGTTTTCTTCTTTTTTTCTTATGAAATAGCTAGATCAGCCGAGTGTCAGCACTCCCTTGACACACATGCTGAACGGAAACAAGAGCCAGCAATAATTTCAGGCCAGCTTGGACCATCCAAACTACCGCTACATTTTTACTCATAAATCTGTGCATTGCTGTCCTGCCGGCCCCACTGCCGGCAAGTGACCATTTCTCCATTGGAATAATATTTGGATCACTTGACTTGTTGAGATCATGAGTATGTGTTACTCTAGTGCTGGCAGCTTATCTGTGGTGCTGGGATTCTGGATACCAAAGTATCTCGTTCCATGAAAAGTGTGCGCTGTTACTCCCTGCTCCAATTACTTGTGCTTGGACACCTTAACATGAAATAGTCTCAAAAACCTAAAAACCAAATCCCACTAATTGTACCCAAACTTGCACTTAAACAGAGCTTAACCACTGAATTTTCTTACAGTTCCATCACCACCTCCAACTCAGCAAACAACAGAAATGCCAGAAAAGCCCAACCTTGCTGTTTGCAGGGGCCCTCTTCATCGACTCTTGGAAGCTTGCAGTGAGTAGGGGACAACGCGGTTGAGCACAGCTGCCAATCCAGGAGGGGCTGCAAGGCAGTTCTGGTCCTCTTGAAGGTTATACCATATCAGCCAAAGAGGCTTTTGGCTAAAGGTACCTCAGAAACACTTTTTAATAGGGTTGAAAGCAGAGGGGGAAAAAAAGTAGATGAGCTTGCAGCATCACAGGGCTTTGGAGTCTCTTACCCGCGTGACCAGCCTCTCGTTGAGGCAAACGACAAAACCAGATTCGGGGTCTTGCCGGGAGGTTATTTTGAGTTATTGCCGCAAAGGGGGAAAAGTGGTAATAATTTATGTGAATGCACATATCTCTATTTCTTTACTACCATTCGAAGCCTAAAGAGATTTGTTGGGAAGATGTGTCATTTATCAAAGACCGCTTGAAAGTACTGTTGATGTAAGCGTGCAAATAGCTCAGACTGCAAAGCGTTGTAGGGACTAAAGGTTGGACAGGCCCCTGGCCTGGCTGCTACCGTGTGAATGGGATGGTTGCATCAAGGCAGCAGGACTCCGACTCCTCCAAGCCCAAGCAGGTTGCAGTAATTAAAAACTAATAAATACTCCAAGTTCATGTGTCTTAGATCTCTGTGACCTAATGGAAATCCTTGGAGGACTGGATCCTTCATTTATTTTTAGAACATGGCTCTGCACCAGCCCTTTTGTGCAATTCTCTCTTCCCTGTCACTTGCTGCCATCTCCATGGACCAGAAAGCAACGTGGCATCATGCTCAAGGGGAGAGAGGAATGGAGCACAGTGTTTCTTAAAACCAGCCGGCATATAGGCTCAGACAAGTGAAAACGTGGCTGTGTCCGTGTTGGGTGCATGGGCCCGATTCTCTTTCATGCAGAGCCGTTCTCCAGCGCTGCTGGTGCCAGCTTAGGGCTTCAAAGCATCTGGAGCTGTGGCCGTGTAGGACAGAATCTTTGACATTCTGCAAGCGTCTGTATCCGTGTGACACCTGGGAACCCTCTGTGCATCCTCAGGACGGCACTGCCCCTCCTGCAGTTACTTGTGAGCTGTTACTGCAACTTTAATTGCAGAATGGGGACAAAATTAAGGCCAGCATATTCAGATGCACTCAGTTAGATGGGGAGTAGATCTAGTTTGTCCTGGTTACCGCATACCCCCCAAAAAAACCAGCTGGTTTTGCACTCCTTAGAGTTTAATGATTTGCACTTTGCATGTGGTTTTGCAAAGTTTTGAGGAGCAAGATGTGTTTTGGTGGACGATGGGAGCGAAGGTATGAGAAATGAGAGAAAAAACACCCAGGACTACCTTTCAGCCAGCCTAAGAGGTGTCTCTCTCATACGTTAGAGGTCAGATCTGACACAGTGAATGAGTACTTTTTTTCTCATTAGCCAAAAATTCGACTTTGGATCTGAAAAATCTTCCCTGAAGAATTTGCATTAAAACTCTTCATTTATAATTCTATTTTGATTAACTCTCATTTTTCAGTGCAAGTGACTTAATAAAAGCTGATCAATAGTATGTTCATAGCATTAGTTATTTACTATAGCAGTGCAAGTAAAATAGCCCTATAGCTTTGTCAACAACTTCAGTTTATGGCACATATTTTATAGCCCAGTGCCACCCTTCACAGGGAAGGAGAAGAAAGAGCTGTAAATTCCACCAGTAACGATTGAGCCGTTTGGTATATCAGGGCTCATCGTGTGTGTCTCGATGTGGAGCTAAATTCTCCCTCTCTGCTGGGAGGAGATAACCTCAATTCCTTAAATGGTTTTATCGCACCCACCAAACTCCAATATTTTCTTGATTATTAATGAAATTAATCACAGTGCTAAGGCTCGAAATGCCCACCTAGGCTTTCCCACCACAGCATCTCCTTTACCTTTCTGCCTGGTTTCTCCAATGCTGTTTCCAACCGTAGGGACCTTCCTGGCAGTTGGTGGCTGCTTTGGGGAACACATGCCGAAGGTCGTCACGGGGCTCTGAACACACAGAGTGTCCAGGACTTCTTAGGACTGGAGCACACCAGTCCAAACCAGCATGTGGCTGGTGGAGGCTGCTGCGGAAGGCTAATCCTCATCAGGCTTTGGTGGCAGATACCACTGCTTGGGTTTTGAAGTGAGTGTGTTGGCTGCTCACTGTTTACCCAGAAATCTCATTTAAAACCCGATGCGGTAATCCATAATTGACTGAAGAACCATAATGCAACCAGAAAATGAATCAGAAGGAATTATTTTACAAACCCACTGTTTAACTAGGAGCCAAGAGCAAGCCACAGTAGCCCTTTTCATGTGCTTATCTTCATTATGACATTAGAGATACTATCTGCCTCTGCCAGGCTTCTCTTAACCCCAAATTCACAAATATCCGCTCTCTTTTTCCTGTTTTCTGCAGAGCACTGTAATTTTCTATTAGTATCTTAAGATTTTAAGTAGCAAAAATAAATGATGTGTTGGCGCTAGTGAGTAAAGCCTTGATAAGCCTTGCTCTGTGCTTGCTCTCAGTATACCACCCTGAGCACTTTCTGCCTTTTTAATGGAATATCAGGGCTGACTGACAGCTTGACCTGAGTGTTTCAGACATTTAGCACCATGTCAGATGTGTGACCCAGATTGGTGTCCTAAACAGCTAGGACAGAGTGTCAGGCAGACCTTCTCTGGAGCAACTGAAGATGCCACTTGGTGCTTGGTCTGGACACCTGAACAGGCCTTTAGATGTTCACACCGCTAAATTATTTCCTTTTGCTCCAGTACTGAACCGTGTGAGGCTGCTCAGCACAAAGCTCAGCTTAATTCCAGATAGCACCATATGTGCAAAGGAAGCGACCCAGCTCTGCTCTTGCCGAGGCTGCCGGGTGTGCAGCCCTGAGCGCCAGCCGCCTCCGCGCCAGTGGGACTCGGCGGGAGCCGCGGGTGCCAGCCGCTCTCAAACACTGACGCATCTGTGCTTGGGAAATCTGGATTTACTGTAAAGGGACAAAATGTTCATGTTCTAGAAACATTTTTTCCAGCCCCTGATATTATTTGTAGTAGCCAAGAGAATATGAAAGTGTTGGGAAAGGATCTTTAGACTAGGCAAAAGTATTCAAAGCGGAGACTATGTTTTTTTTCTCTTGAACAGGAATTGTGTACAGAATGTACAGTTTGTATCACAAATCACTAAGAAAAGGGATATGTTGACTTAAATAATTCTGTATCTGAGTTGACAGAATTTTAAATTCTCTGACCATGCTGCATGCTACCATCTGATGATGTCTTGGCTCTAGTATTTTGGATGACTCACCAGTAACCCAAACAGAACTAGATTAATGCTTCTTCGTAAATCACTATCGCATTTTCTTAACCATTAATGGTTTCGGCATTCTCATATTTGTGGTTTCTTTGGCCTCTACCGTAAGTGTTTCTGGGGCTAGGTGCGTGGCTGTGTTTGTTGCAGTCTGTCTGCCCTCGTTTGCATCCATCTGTCTAAGAAATCAGAGCTGAGTGTGTTCCCGGTGCCTCCTAGCACGTCGATCCCGTTGTGACCCCATGGCAAACAGTTGTAGCTAAAGCATGAAAACATGAAAATTGGGGGGTTTGGAATCCAACATTTTTGTTACATGTGCAAGGGCTCTGCCAGTATAATATTACGAACATTCATAAGCTCGGTTAGTGTCAGTGCAGTTTACAGGTGGCTGTAAATTCAGGGCCTGGCTGAGACTTTCTGTGGAAAGCTCAGAGCTGGCTCTGCAACACGGACATATCCATCCCCAACAGCACGAGTCTGTTTCCAGAAAATGAAGTAAAACTGTGAAAATGTTGGGCTTTCTTGCGTTGGTCAGAGAAGTATATACCATTTGCTAAGTAGTAAAAAAACATTTGCTGATCTGTTGCCATCTGTCTTTATTACTTTACCCACTCAGCTAGACACTGCAACAGCCGCTTTATTGTATTATTTTAAATTTAAGACGTGTATTGAACAACTGTGTACATGTATTTAAAAGAGACTAAGGACATCCAGCTCTGCCGTGCTGGAAGGTTATGGATCCTGTGGATTTAGCGTGCTTCTGCCATTCTTGCCATGTTTTCCAGATTCTGCATTTTTTTCTTTTCTTGTATTTCCTTTTTTTCTCTTTTTTTTTTCTTAAATTCCATAGCTCATTTGGTTGCCAACATTACTGTAGGCTCCTTAATGTAAATCAACCCACTGCTGTCTTGTGAGTCTGGAGACCAACTAAAACAATAGCACCAAGAGGTGTGAATTTTCCCCATTCATCTTAATAGACTGTTAACTTCAAAGTCTGCTGGTGACCACTTAAAGGCTTAGTGTTAACCTCTGCCGCTACAGTATGTCCAACAAATGCACTTGTTGTCCAACCCCATATGGACATACCAGATGTGCTCGCGTGGACATTCCAGAGGAAATTGCTGCGAGCTCCATGGTCCAGCCACAGGACCGGGTAAGACACTGGGCCAGTACAGCTGAGTCCGGTAGTGCTGCTCTTTTTGAACTGCAGATGCCGGCTTTATAATCCGTCTCCAGCAATTCCTTCGGTGAAACTGCCACTTCTAACCGCTTTTCCAGATTCCATAGGGATGTTGCTAAAATTGCTGAGCAATTTTGCTCATCTGCATCCAATATTGAGAACTTCAGCAAGTCGTAGAATATTTTTTTTCCCCAGGCAGAAAGAGAACATGATTTTCAGACTTATTTTCCTCTTTTTTTCTCTATAAATAAAGAAGAATATTGACTTACATTTCTGCAGAACCCTCTATATAAAACAGATCTAAAAGAGCTTTGCAAAGTGTAGGTAAGGTTCCTAAACTACATCACAAGTAGAGATCATGAACCCATTTTTCTGTTATATTCCCATTTAGCACTGTTTTATTATATAAAATACACTTATTTTGCTTACTGCACAGGTACCAAATCACCTAAATGTGCTAGGTCGTTAATTGACCTTCAGCAAGAGTGGTTCTAATGGCGATACTGAAAACGTAGCGCCAACATAGATCAGTAGATCATTCCAGACACTGTAGTTTTTCCCCAAAACATGTTGTTCTGCATCTTCTATCTGCATCCTCACAGGCACCGGAGAAAATACTCTGGGTATTTCCTGCTTGCTCCTCCTTTTACCCTTCAGATCCTATTGATCTGTTCCAGGCAGACGGAGACATTGCAGAGTAATCTTTCACTCTTTGGTGTGTCCTTACTTCTCATGCTAAGTCTCTTTGGCCTCTTTTCCCCCTCAGAAGCATCAGTTCATATTCAGTGCCTCCATTGAAGTTTTCCTTTTATTACTTCTGTGATACTCTTATGTCTTCATTGCCTTTGGCTGAAGGAAGAAGTCATGGTATTTTTTTCTCTATCTTTCATTTTTTTCTGAGTCTTTAGTCAGTGGAAGACTAAGGCAAGCAGTAGCCCTTCCGTCTCAAAGTCGCTTATGCTCCTCATCCGCTTGATTTCCTTTCCGTCCTGGACATGACGAGGCAGCGTGCGCTCCTTGCTCTGCAGTCTTGCCATCTTTAGGGATCATTTCCTAGACGAAACTCAGACTGGGGGATTCACTGTTATCCTTTGCAATCTACTAGTGAACTCTGTCCTTAAGCTCTTTCTCTCTGATTTCGCTCTATGTCTATGTATTTATGTTTATTTGAATCGTGGTTTCTTGGTGTGGATATTTCCATCGTTACCCACCTGGAGCTCTCATCCACCTATACCATGGTTGCTGTCAAGGTCTCTCACCGTCTCCAGACAGACCAGCCTCTCCTCCTTCCTCAAACTGCAGCTCTAGAAGCTGTTCCCACCACTCTGCCAGGAGCCGTGCCTGGTTTTCCCTCAGCACTTGCCCCAGTCAAGCACTAAAGGTCCGTGTTGCTTGTAGGTCTTCCCTCTCAGGCCCAGGTGTGCGAAGGCTCTGTTGTCCCCCTGTTAACTCTGCAGATGGTGGAGTTCTGTCCTCCTGCCTAGTTCCTCGTGTGCCAGCCTTCCCGGTGACCTCGTCAAAGGGGCCCTTTCGATGGTGCTTACAGCTGTTGGCTCAGTCCTGCCCCGTCAGAAAGGCTCGTGTGGTGACCGGCGTCACTCGTCGCCCCGCTGGTGTCCTGAACCCAAGCTCCCACTCCCCTGCGTGAATGGATCCCAGATGGGCACAGTCCTACTAGATTCTCGTGGCGCATCTTGTTATCATCAGTGGCAGCTAAAAAGCAGAAGGGTCACAGCTTGAGCCCCGTAAAGCTGACAGCATCTGCCAGGCTGGCAATTAAGAAATCCTCCCTTGAGTGTTATCAGAGGCTGCGGGAAGCCCACGAGGGCCTTTCCACAGCCTCTTTCCTGGCTTCCCAGCCCAGGGGACGGTGACAGGGAGAGCCAGGTGTATGGCAAGGGCACATCCAGCTGCAGTTCCCTTCTATTCCTGGAATTATTTTCTTCGGAGCTGGTTAGCTGGATAATTTCTTCCTCCTTTTTTTCTTGATGGTTATTGTGATCTCTGTTCTGTGTTTATAATAACGTGTGTTTACTAATAGTGTGGTGGCATGCCACTGCCAAGCTGCTTCTGCTAACAATAAAAAAGGGAAAATTGATATTTATGGAGACTCGGGGGCTGGCTGGGCTCTAGCTCATGATTTTTATTGTAGCTGACTGCAAACTTCTCAGACACGAGGATCTGTATCTCATTGTGGAGAGCTGGTTTCCATTTCGGTCTGGGTCCCATTATTAGGGTTTGCTTTACATTTTGTAAGGTTAGCCATGTGCGGATTCACACAAACAAATATGTCATTTGTGCCTGTAGCTTTCATTTGCGGTATTTAAACCTCCACCTATTTGCAATGTGCCCGAAAGGGGGTAAGAGAAGCTACAACGTGCCTTAAGATACCTTAATGCCCCACAGTGTGGTTTTCAGGGGTGGGAGACTTCATGTCTCAAAGGCCTAGGCAGTCATTCCCAGCAAATGTACAGGAAAAAAAAAATTCCCAGGAAAGCTCATGGTCCCTTGGGAACAAACTGGTTCCCTTTAAGCAAGGATTTTGTCCTGGATGTTCCAAGCTGTTTTGGCAGAGCTGGGATATTAGGCACCTGGTTTGGTGTGAGAGTACCAGCAGCGAGGGCCGCTCTTGCACTGTCCCTCCATGAGGGCCGCGGTTCTGAGGGGCATGGTGGTAACGGGGAGACAGTTGGGCTTGGTGAGAACGAAGGTGATTTTCAACCACAGTGATTCTGTGCTTATGGCCCATTGAGGGCTTTTGGAAGATTGTGTGATGCCAAGAAGGTGACCTGGCAGAAAATAGACATAACACCTTTTAGTTGTTATTAATAATGTCTTGCTTTGTCATTTTTTTTTAATTCATACAAAATCAGGAGTCATGTAACTGCTGTATTTAGCTTTTTTCTTTTTCCCCCGTGACAGCTAAACCAAAGTACTCAGAGAAGTATTAGTGTCTTGACCTTTTTACTGACTAGAGTGACTTTGAGACAATATTAGAGTGAAGGGGACCATCTAGGAAACTGCTTTTTTGTCTGAAGGAAAAGGTAGTCTCTTTAACTGTGCAGCAACAGAGGGATTTGCTTCTCTTCCTGGGAATTTGATACTACTCCCAGCCCAATACTACAGCCGTTCACTCTAGTGAGAAGCTGCTGATTCATTGAGAACCAGTACTTATAAACTGTTGTACCTCGATATATATTGTCCCACATGAGATACGCTACATTTTGTGTCTTCCGCTACTCATTTTCTAGTGAAATTTCTGCATAATTTAAGTGATCAAAACTGGTTCTTCTGATGCAGTTGATATATTATTTCAGTATCGCGTGTTTGTACTGTGAATCTATCAGAGTTATGGGGAAAAGGAGTATGCTATTTCAATGATAGTCTGTTATCCTGTAACACCGGCTATAATACATCTTATTACATAGGAAAGTTTTAAAGGGTTTAATGAATTTAAGTTGCCTTCTTGAGAAGTGAACTGTGCAACTCTGTAGTTTCTGTGCAAAGTTATGTTAAGAGAACATGTGAACATCACTGATCTCATTGGCTTTGTGCAGTCCTACTATATTCAGTTACCTGAGCACAAAATCTGTGTTCCCATTTCCAGGAAATCCCACTTTCAAGCCATATTGAATGGGGAAGTTTTCTTGTTTTCTTCCTAATTTATTTACATGTAAGGTACAAATTGTATTAAAATAACGACAATTAATGAAAGCCCTATGTATTATCAATCAGTCATCCTTTTCTAGTTAGACAAAAAAATCACAGTTCAGCCGCAGAGCAAAGGGAACTTAACAGTTTACAAAAGATAGAAAAACGAGACTCAAGAGCAGTTCAAAGACAGTAATCTTGAATTTTGAACATCCTCTGTTCTTTCGGCAGGGCTACTGAAACAAACAGTGTTAGCTTCAGTTTTCATCTTGTGCTAAGGCTTCAGTGGGAGCTTTTTTGGAGAAGCATGGATGCTTTTGCACTGATGTGTGCATTTTTATTTATGCCCTGAATTTTGTTTGGTTTTTCAAACCAGTTCTTCATATGCATATTAATTGTGGAGTATTTTTAATACTGACATTGGTTTTGAAATGCTCTCCAGATCCCCAGTGAGTATAAGGTGACATAGCTTCTTGATGACAGTGGAGAGACACTGATTTGTGTTGGCACGGACTGACCCAGTCCCTTTACTTGCTCGTATTGTATAAACCTACCATAGGATGTACAGGCTGCTTTTATGAAGCCCAATTTATTTAGCTTTTAGACTAGCCATGCCCACCAACATCTGCCCCATGAGGGTGTCCATAACCCTTGAATTTGGCGGTATGTCACATTAGAAATGCACCGAGCCATCACATGAGGAAACTTTTCCAAGCGGGAATGGTGTCTCCCCTACTCTGTGTGACACCTCATGCCACGAAGAAGTTTCCTAATGTTCTCGCAAGAGGTTCTCCCCTGGGGCTGTGACTCATCTCTTCATGGCTGTTGGGATCTTCAGCTGGCAGCCGGAGGAAGCTGATGAAACCAAGCGCTCCTGCCGAGGGCCCTCTTGCAGGGCTGGGGAGGTGAGAGAATTAATAGGAGGGAGTGGATGTGTTTGGAAAAAAATAAAATAAAACATAGGTAGTAATATATTGCACCATAGAACCTCATAAATAATATTTCATGTGAGATTTCCAAGGATGGAACGAGGAATTTTGAGGACTAGACTGAAGGAAGGAAATTTAATTATCACTGTCTTTGCTTCATTTCTTGCACATTAGTAGAAGACGACTGTGGTTTTTGGGCTGCTAATACAGTGTAGCAGAGCAGTATATGTTTAAAGAGATATTAGACTACTGTTTCTTTAAACGTATCTCTTAAATGTTCTTGGGGCACTCTGAAGGTTCACCTTTCGGTATTGGAGGGCAATGCTGAAATATAGTAGGGCAAAGAGAGGCTCCTCTGCTCGTAGAATTTACTGTAGTGCAAGGCTGGTTGCACCGGCAGCTCCCGAACTTTCCCAAGCCAAAGAGAGTGGGTCTCCAGGTAGGAAACGGAGGTAATTCAGAGGCAATCAAGAGAGCTTTGGTCTTTCACACAAGCTGAGGATTTGACTCAAGCTCATCTTTCCTACTCAGTTGCATATTCTCTTTGCAGCTTAAAGGAAAATCATATTTTTTTTACCAATTCTGACTGGTAAAACAAACAAACAAACAAAAAACCCAAAAAACAAGTTATTTCCTCTTCAGCCTGTAAGAGTGTAGTTTTGTCTTGTGGTACAGTGGTGGCTGCTACTCTGAGGTCTGTCACAAGCCAAGGAGCTGGTGTGGCACAAAGCTGTGAACATACAAGATTGAGGTACCTGGGTGAATGAGTCATGGAAACCATGCAAGGGGCGTCATACTTCATTTTGGAGAAGTTGCATAGTCTTTATTATAATGGTCTTTATTAATGCCCAGCCATTCCACCTAAAGTAAATCCAAGCACAGTGGAAACTGTAGTCTCTCTCAAGACTGTTCATTTGAGCATATTTATATGCAAAAGGGGAGTTGTAGCATTACCGATGCTCTTGAAGTGTGTGTAGTAAAATTTTCTTGGGTATCCCAAGTTCTTGGGTACTACACACATGCCCAGCAGCTCCTGCTCAGGATTCGTGTGTCTCGCACTGATGCGTGTATCGCGTCCCCTGCACAGTGACTGCTGTCGAGCTTGTTAAGGTAGCTCTGCAGTTTACCTGCCTCAACTGCAGGTCATGTTAGGCTGTGCAGATGCAAAAACAGAACCGTCACCTCTTAGTAGGACACAAAAGTGGTTCCCTCCAGGTTGGAAAGGGAGGAATTGCATCTGAAATAGGTCTCACTGTGAGGATACAGCCCCCACAGCTTCCCAAGGTCCTGAAGACAGAATTTCAGCCAAGATACTCAGCAAGACTCTTACGGCTTTGTTGTCACAGGTGTTTTTAATTATCACCATTGATCAGGTTCTGCATGTTTTCTTTTTAACCCTGCTCATCATCAGGCTCGTGGGCTTCCCTGGTCTTTCCTTGAAAAAACTTCTTCTTTATCTCATTGGAAATTATTTGTCTGAGATAATAGCTGCTTGGATTCATGCTACATCCTTTAAATTTGGCATATATTGGTTAGCTGTGGTGCATGTGAGTGGTGGTCATTGCTCTCCAACTGGATGGACAAAGACATTATAACCAGGTTGTACATGAACTGAAAGAAAACACGTGGTCAAAAATAAGGTCTTTTCTTCAGAGGGGTCCAGCCCAGACAAATGAGGCTGATAAGGGGGTTGGCTGGAGCAAATATTAAAGGAAATTTTGTCTTCCTTTTTGCTTTCACACAACGTATTTGCATGCGTGTACATGGTTCTTGTTGAGAAAACTGCATAAACCCCTGGCTGGGTTGTCTCTGTGTCAGAGGTCTGGCAGTAGGTTTCATGAAATCTGATGTTGCATCTCATGTAGCACTTTTCATGTGAATGTTAGTGCGTGAAACTAAAATATGCTTTTAATGAGCATTTGCATGGATATAAATGTAAACCCAATAAGAGCCTAAGCAGAGTCAAAATGAAACTGTAAATCAGGAAAGGGGAGGGGGTGGGGGTAGGAACTAATAGTCGCAGTTCTTGCCACGACTGTCAGATGTTCATTTTGATGACATATGTGAAATGTAGTGGCAACCTGTGTCTAAACGCATCAAAATTAGTTGGAGAGACATGGCTAAGTGCCATGCACTGCTTGATTACAAAAACACCAATCTGCACATCTGTCTCGAAGCTTGCTCTGAGCAGGAACAGGGAGAGGCTGCCAACTCCACAGATGGGCAGCTGACTTGCGTCTCCAAGGCTGTGACATACCTGCGCCGTTGTCACTGGGGCATTACATATTATATTGAATAATCTACCTGCCTGCGTGTCACTCACTTTGGCATGTGGCAGCACATATGATGGTTTGCTTGCCTCTAAGCAAGCTGTCGTTTTAAAGCCTGTTCTTTTCTGCAGCAATTAGAGAAAATGAATTTTTTTTTGTGAGTTGTATGCATTTCCTAATGGTTCCGTTTCTAAAAGGCGAGCTCTAACCTCTAGATAAAGCAACTCGGTGGTTGCTACAGTATTATTCCGTAGTGCAGTCTTGGTGCTATAGAAAGGATAAAAAATTGGCCCTATCAGTGACTTGCTGGAGGCAGGTCCCTCCGGCTCGGCAGACAATTCCCAGCTCTGATGGTGTAACCCAGGGTATAGAATCATAGAACCATAGAATGCCTAAGGTTGGAAGGGACCTCTAGAGGTCATCTAGTCCAACCCCCCTGCACAC
>JAWLRI010000139.1:1665813-1773155 GCA_034781795.1 Crypturellus tataupa | reverse complement strand
GGGTCTTGAAGATCTCCAGGGAAGGAGACTCCACAACCTCTCTGGGCAGCCCATTCCAGTGCTCTGTCACCCTCACTATCAGAAAGTTTTTCCTTATAGAATCATAGAATCATATAGAATTTTCCTTATAGTATGTTGATTTGTAGCAAACATATGAACCCAGAAACACCAGGACATCCCTCTGGGATCAATCATTGAAGCTTCTTCCCTTTTCAGAAACAGGACATTCAGCCAGCTTGCTGCTGTTTGCATTCACCAGGTGTCAGATGAAGTGGATGTTAATGGGAATATATGCTTCTCTAGCCATGTGGTCTCAGCAAGGCAGTGATGAGCTTATTTCTTTCTGTGCCATTCTGCTATAGAAAGATGTTTTGTAGTTCATCAGACTCTCCATGTTGACTCATTTTTTTCCAATTTTCTATCCTAAATAAGAAAATTCTGCGAGCAGAGAGACTTGTGTAGAGAAGAGTTTTTGTTGCTCTGGCAGTTTCAGTTTAGCCCTTGTAAAATAAATGTGAAGGAGTCTAAAGGAGGCTGAGGTAAAGAATATGTTTACAACTTACTTCACCTAGTATCTTTTTTCACCAGTTTTCTGTAGTTGGTTTTCCCATTATTCCTCTGTAACTAGAACCTCAAATCCTGATAAAATTTAACCTCACTCCCACCTGCAGTAAGGAGGAGATGGGCAAGGGGAAGCCAAGTGCTGGTGGTGATCCTGGATTGACCACCAACTTCCCCACTCCTCCTGTGTGAGCTTGGGGGATCAGCAGATGGGGAAGGGGCTGAGTTACTGTAAAATGGACTGTGGTTCTGGTGCCTGCATTTCTCCCCTTCCTTCTTGACTCACAAGCAGAGTCAGCCAGAGAGGTTGCTCAGGCCCATGTCCAGGCAGCCTTTGAGTATCTCCAAGGATGGAGGAGACTCCACAACCTTTCTGAGCAACCCATTGCAGAGTTCAATGGTTGTCTCAGGAAATTAGTATCTCCTCGTGTTCTCTTCCATCAGGAAGATGGAGCTTCCCATGCTTCACTTTGAGCCTCTTTCTTCTTGTCCTGAGAAGAATCTGGCCCCCCTTCAGCTACTTGCACACCCGGATGAGATGTCCTTGAGCTGTCTCCTCTCCAGGCTGAACACGCCCAGCTCTCTCAGCCTCTACTTGGGGGACACTGTGTTCCGTTAACTATCTTCATGGCCCCTCACTGGACTCCCTCCAGTATGTCCATGTCTGTCTCATCCTGGAGAGCCCAGAATTGGCTCTAGATTTGGCCTCACCAGGATGAAGTGGTGGATGAGGATCATCTTCCTTGGAGGTGGGGGTTATCCAATTCATTTATTTAGCAGAAATTGTTTTTTTAGTGGCATCATCTTATGTCTAAGACATAAAAACACACTTTTCCCATGAAAGTGTCTGAAACAGGATTCATCTCTGCAGTATATATAGAATAACTGTATAGGCTTCATCTAGATTTATACTCATACGACCAAGAACCAAACTGCTTTCGACTTCTGTGATCCTCCAGCTGCTGCAACTTTTCTTTAAATCAGGTTGCTCTGGGCATTCTGAAATAACATTAAACATATCTAGAGAGCTTTTTTGGCCCTTCAGGCCTCCTAGACATCTCAGTGAGGGACGGCAAAGGTTAGACTTTTTAGAGGCATGACTCATATACTTGCCACGGGCAGGAAATCAACTATTCCATGGACTAAGATCCCCTGCAAGCTGGCCAAGCAGAAAAATTGGCTTTAACTATAAAGGTAGCTGGTAGCCTGCCCTTCCCTTGGAGGTAAGAGGAGTTGGAAAGCTGCCACCGTGGGAGCGTGCTTGAAAAATAGGGACAGAAATGAGGAAAATGTTAAAATGGAGAGAAAGTGCCAGATGGAGAGCCTGTTGCAAACACCTCTCAGGCTCACCGGTGCGAGGCTCGAGGGCTCGCTAACGAAGGGAATGCAGCTTCTCAGCCAGCTCTAGATAAAGGTTTATTAAGAAATGTGCTTTTTAACATTCAATTACATCATATTGTTTCCAAAACAGCGAAATTTAGCTGTAGGTTTAACAAGCAATTTAATAACATGGACATCTCGGCAGCGTTCTTCTGTGGGAATTGGGAATTCCTGCCTCAGTCTGGTCTCAAGCGTTGCTGCTCTTCGTGCAGCTGCTGAAAGCCCAGCAAGGCCCCTCGACTGCCTTGGAATCGGGTCTGCCTCTCGGGGGAAACCTTCCTCAGTAGATCCCAAAGCACCAGCATGTCCTTGGCTGAATGGGACCATGGAGAGGACAGGCTGCGTGGCCTCCCGAGCGGCGCCGGGGCCTGCAGGGGTCTGTGTACAGTGGGACTCGGTGCTCCTCATGCCAAACGTGTCGCTCAACGTCACATTTTGAGGTGCTTTCCATCATGATTTGCCACTCTGAACCAAATATCTTTAATCCCCCTTTTTAAAGATCATCAGAACTATTCTGCCTTTTCCTTAGGGTTTCTCCTCAGCTTTCAGTCCGTTTGGTAACTGTAACCTTCCACCTGCCTGGTTTACTTCAAGGCTTGCTTGAAGCGTCCCAGACATAATGACTTTACCAGTATGGCCCTCGCACAAGTAGCGGTTAGCAGCGGTAAGACACCCCAAGACCAGGTTTTAATCAGCCTTGATTGAAGACTAAAAATGATTCACTCCTGTCAGCACCGGGCAACACAACAAACAGCTCTCCAGCAAATCACTTAAGCAGAAATATGTTGGCATGTTTCTATAGCAACTAAGGAAAAATATTTCGCACAAAAGTCCATCTGCTGCAACATAGAGGGAGATCTGGCCAAGGATCCCATTAGAAATTAATCTTAATTTGCAAATTTTATTTTTGCAAACCTCATGCAGGCACTTGCGCCAAAAGGTGGAGCCTAATCAGAGGGAAGACAATTGATTTTAGATAGAGGCTGTCAATTAATCACCAAAGAGGTCATTAATTTGAGACACAGTGATTGTCTGAGGGTGAAAAATTGCAGTGCCTTTGAGAGGGATTCATTTTCCTTGCTGTTTACCCATCAGGCTGCATCGCACCATCTTGTACGCAGTGTATTTGGAAACATACTTTATTTTTTTTCAAAGGAGCCTAGTAGCAAGCGTCCAATATTTTTTTTTTAAAAAAAGGCATTTTGGTTTGATTTACTTGTAAAGAGTTACTCAGATTTATTCAACCGTATAAAATGCTTTGTAGAAGCCATCAAAGTGAGGAGAGGGGGGAAAAAACAGTGCGATAATTTGGACTGCGATGCATTTTATTTTATGTGATGTCAACACTTCAAAGCCCATTGGAGCTGTGTTCGGGAGATCTGAAACGTTTTACGGGGTGCTTGGTGTCTGTGTTACAAACCATCTCCAACTATAGATCCCCTTGCACAGCGCTCGCGTGTTGGCTGCCAGCGTTGCTTGCTGTCTCCCTCGCTGCTTTCCGTGTCTCCTCAAGCAGTTCTGCATAGCCCCAAAAGCAAATTTTAAAAACCAGTCCAAAAAATCCAACACAAACTTATTTTTCGTTCAGCTAAGAAACATCTAGGCTAATGTCCTAGAACATACGTCAGATCTCCCTGGGTTATGTCAAGGGGGAATGGAAGTCAATCCTAAGTCAATGTTGTCACCTGAAGCTTTTTGTGAAATGTTATACCTTAAAATATTTCAGGAAGAGGTGAGATCTTTGTGTCTTATGTCATATGCCCTTCCTAACATCTGATGATATTTAAAAATATATTGGCACGTGGAGCTGGCAAGCGCCATGCAGCTAGAAAGGCCCCGCTTCCAGCTCGACAGCCATATGGTCTGCTCCATCTCAGCACCTTCCTGCCCAGGAGAGTCCCTGACGAGGAGGCTGCCAGGCGCTTCTCTTCCAGGGAGTGAACGCACAGTCTGAGGGGTGGCCTGTTAAATAAGCAAGTAAACACGGGGCTGGGGCTGCTTGTGTAGAGGGGCGGCAGCATCGGAGAATGAAGTAAGAGCAGTGGAGCGCTCCAAAAGCCTTGGACAGACTTCTGTGTTCTGCGGGGCCTCCACACCCCCTCCAGCCAGCTATAACTTTTGTTATTAAATCCCATCTTCTCAATGGAACAGGAATAGAGGGAGGAAAAGCTTCTCCAGATAAGTTTAGAAGACATTTCGACTTTAAACCTCAAACAAGCATTTATTTTTAAATGAAAAATCCATAGGAAGAATTTTTTTTTAATGTTAAGGACAGAAGTAAACAGGCCTCACATCTCATTCTCTATCTGTTTTGAGCTGCATCAGACTGGTCAGTTGGAAAGCAAACAAATATCTTGCTAGCAGCAATAAATGTGCATCCCCATGCCCCATGCATCCCCATGCATGCACACCTGCCACACTGGAAGGCAGATCAGAAACCCACAGTTTTGATTGTCTGTTACAACAAATTTTTTGAGATGTTTTTGTTGCACGGTGATTGCTACTAGTTGTTATTGCTAGGACAGAGGAAGAAAAACTGGATTCTTTGGCCAAGAAAATGGCACCTCTGTCCCCCCTTCATGGCTGTCTCCTCTTCTGCTCTCAGAAGCTGGTAAAACACTTGCCTCTGTCTAATGCATTAGCTTTATCTGCGATTTTGACCCAAGAAAGTCAGAGCTGTTGGGTTTTAACGTTGGAGGAAAAATTTTGCAACTGCTGGGGAAGAAGCATGCGAAGGTCTGCTAAGCACATTTGCGTACAGAAATGCTGCAGGCTGCTTTGCTATGGGGCCATCAGAATAATTAGGGATGAGTGGGTCAGGAAATTTGACTCAACACGCTGGTCCCAGGTCTGGCCAGGTTTGTGCTCTAGAAGAAGGAAAATATCTTTCAAATGCAAACACATTACAGCATTTCATACGGGTGAAGTTCCAGAGTTCCAGGCATTATTTAAGAGTCTTTGTAAATTGGTCTGTAGCCCATAAATGGAAGTATTTGAATTTGGTTTGACACTGTAATAGCTAACATGAAATCTAGTTAAATCCATAGCATTACCCAGCCGCATACAGTAGTTTAAATGCAGTGAAGCACTCGGTGCATCTAGGTTAGCATTCCTAAGCAAATAACCATTTTGCAAGATTTCATACTGGGAAGGAAATGAAGAAACTGGTTTCGATGTAAAACAATCCTGCAGCCTCCTCAGCTCAGTTCAAACCTGAAAAATCTAAATTGAGTTTACAGACAGTGTTGGCAAGGTTCTCATAACTTCCTCCACTGTGGACTGCAGGAGCACATTTAGCTAAGCTTTCTTCAGTAATGAGCGTGATGCTCTGATCCTAAGTACTATCTTCATTATTATTAATAATTAATTGCTTTAATTATTATTTGTGATTATTCCTGGGAAATATGAGCTGGGCACAGTGATGGGGCCTTAAATACAGCCACCTTCTAGGTTGGAACTGCTTTGAGTCAGGGCTTGCAGGGTGAACTTCTCAACCGCTAGGATGTTGTGCATCCCTGCTGGGATCCGTGAGCCATATCCTTAGGTGAAAAAAAAGACGGCAACTGAAACGGGGTTGTGCTGATTTCTTGTTCCTCTGCCTGCCCTTGTGGTGGCTGTCGCTCAGGCGGTCTGTGTTAGTGCAGCAGCGGTCAGAGGTTTGCTGGGGAAGTGTTTAAGATACCAAACCCCGTCTGCTCTGAAATCCACCCAAGTTCTCTCCTCCAGCAGTCTGGAAACATTGGCTCTCCAAATTACTGTTTACATAGTGATGGGAGATTGTATTTAATACTAAGGCTTAGATTTGGTGATGGCAATGTTGAATTGCTTGTCTCTGGTTTCATGTCTTCTCTGTCTTGTCAGATCTCCCTCATTTGCTCAGAGCATTTGGTGGGTGATTCCCATTGTGCTCTTGTGGCTTCTGCGTGGGGTTTGCCCTGTCCCGTGGCATTTCCGTCGAGCCTATGGTGTCAACCAGAACGGTACAATTACATAAACACACGTTGGAGATCCCTGTTTGACCACCATTCATGAAACTGAGAGCAGAAATGCTTGAGTAGAAAAAGCTCTTCCCAGAAGCAGAAATCTCATGAATCTGATCCTCCTGTGGCTGTAGCCCCATTTCTAGAGTAAAAGGCATCAGATAAGCATCAGACCTCCAGCAGCTCAGCCATCGCGAGCTCCAGTATGCAGGGGACAACGTATCACAATGACGTGCTGCGAGTTGGCCAGAGGTTTAAAGTTTAAGCCAGGTTTTCTTCCAGCATAAAATAATATTACGAGACCGTTATAGGTGAACAGGACATTTTACAGCGTGATATTATGTGAGCTCCGTAAACTTTTAAAAACTGTTTTCTGAAAAGCAGCAGTTTAAAAAGAAAATACAAGTCCTGGAGCAGAGGCAATATAACCTGACACGCTTTATTGCAGCAGCTGCTCGCTTTGTTTATAGTCGCATTAGACTGTTTTTTTCTCTCTTTCTTTTTGGCTTTGCCCTTCCATTTCCGCAGCACGGCCGCTGCGCTCTAGCTGACGGCGCGTGGCCGCCGGACGCTGCAGGCGGCCCAGGGCTGCCCCGGCGAGGACGGCTCGCGTCTGGTGTGGCGTTCTTGCCACTTGGCTCGCCAGGGCCCATGGAGCACCGAGGCCGGGCGCTCCTCATTGTTCCGGAGCTTCCTTCCTCTCCCAGCAGCTTCCCCGCTCTCCTCGTGGGCGAGCCCGCTGGTTCTTGGTGGCTTGGTGGAGCAGGGATGATGGCTGGAGGGTGGCTGTGGCCTCCTCATAGCCGGGAGGAAGTCAAGCTCCACACAAAACGCTTTTGACAGAATTCTAATTTGAGAACTTTCTCCCTTTTTTAGATCGTTTTGCATCAGAGTAGCATCCTCGTGCCTCATGACCTATCTCCAGCGGTGGATATAGGGAGGGCTCTAGAGGAGTATCCAAAGAGTTAACAGACATGTTACATCCTGCCAGGTCTCAGCTGCAGGCGCTCCCTGAACTGCGTGTGACACTGCATCACCAGCTCTGCGTGGGTTTCTCTTCTACAGTACGTTTAGTTAGTGTCTTCTGCCACGGTATATGCCTATAGTTTTCTGAAAATAAAGACATTGAAGATACTGTAGAAATCTCAGGATTACTGAACAGGATGGGTATGGCCACCAGAAGGCTTCAGTTGTGAGACCTGTGTGGAAGGAAGTTCAACTTCCAAAGAAACCAGAAAGTTGCTAGATGAGGCCTTGTTCATGTTGCCAACGGGAACCCAGCTCTGCAGCTTTTGGTAACTCTTGTTGTGAATCTGTGTCATTTAGTCCACGAAACAGCACAGGAGGCAGCGCTTCCAGCTAATCCAGAGTCGGCATCACTGGTGTGTCCTGCTCATAAAAAAACCTATGTTTTCACGCTTGCCGTCTCATGGATTTTGTGGGATCTTGTTTTGGTCTCTGGTGACTCTTGACGTTGAAAGCACCGATGTGACCGTTGATCCCTCCCGCCTGCAGCAGGTCAGTGATAGCAAGGTGCGGAACTCAGGATTTCTGACTTCAGTTTTCTGTCCTGTCTCATAGGGATATTTCTTTCAGATTTGGTGCCAAAGTTAAAAAAAAAAATTGCTTGATTATAGTTTTGATTGCTTTGCCTTTTTTTAGTGTATCATTGTTATTCCCATCTCTTCTTCGTGCAGTTTTTCAAAATGGGTTTATCTGAGATATCCTGTTACCTTTTTCTTGGACTGTGGTCGTACGTCATCCTTGCCGTGGTTGAAGTGCTGGGTAGGAAGCCCTGATGGGAAACTGCTCCAAAGCCTTTTGTGCCCCAAGGGACTTAGTCAAAGCGTTTCTTAATTTGGAAGACAGATCATGCCCTGGGATTAATATCTGTATATATGACATATTTGCGAATTCAGCCTCTTGTTAGTCATGATTTTGGCTTGTCTAATATAATTTTTGTTGGGCGGATACCAGAGCTGCTGTTGAATGATGGTTCTGGTTCTTTGGTTTAGCTGTTGGGAGCAGCCAGCGTAAGTCTGAAATACAATATGGGGTAGAATTTCTTCATTATAGCTATTCATAGCACTCTCAAAGTATGTCAGGATTAACATTTTCCGCGGACAAACTATAAGTGCAATAGCAGAAGAAGCAAACAAACAGATAAACAGTGTAGCTGTGGCTGTTGTATTGGAGTGGTCTGGGCTAAAACCTCAGATGGCAAAAATTGGCATTTTTCCTTTTAAACAAGTAGAAAAACAGCAGTAGAGGATGTACGTAAGAAAACAAAAGTTACCGTAATCTGTTCTATGTGTTCCCAGTGAAAGGATAACATATGCCTAGGTCAGAAGTTGCAGAGCTGGCTTCCACCCTGCTCAGTATTGTAGCTCTTGGTGGAAACTAGAAAACAGGCAAGGATGAAAAATAATTTTTTTCGTGAGGTTGAAATTATGGGCCCTCAAATACCCTCTGGCATGTATATCTTTTTTTTTTTTTTTTTTTTCCTCTTTGCTTCATCAGTGTCTAAGAATGCTGGAGAAGCACAGTGGATTTGGTAGCTGGTTTATCACATCGTTGTAAATTGGCTTTGAGTACTCTGAGATACTTAAATACAATCCTCGCACAGAGGACTAGACTGGAAAAGACTGGAAATTTTTCCAAATATTTTCGTAAATCTAGTGCAATTGTGCCAATTTGTGTGCCCCGAGTGTGTCATGACACAGAACTACTTCAGCTATTTCTGACTGCCCTTAATATTTCGTGCTTTGTGAACCCCTATTAATTAGGATATTAATTTCCATATGTACTTTTGGAACCATGCCATGACATAAGGAAGACTTTTCTCATGTGCCACCCTTCTGTTTTTGTTCATTCACCCGCATTTTGGTGTTATTTATTCCAGTGCGTGTCAGCGAGGGTTTGGGAATTTGAAATTTTGGTGAGAACAGGGGCTTTGGGAGGTTTTTTCGTAATGGCAGATTATTCCTTAAAATCCCAGCATGCAGATTTCCCATCTCTTGTCTCTGTGTTGCAAATCATTTGTGAACAGATTTTCATCCTTCCTGCTCCAGTCGTGTTTAACAGGCGAGTGTGCGCAAACGTGCGCGGTGCAAAGAACCCTTCCCTGTGCGCGCTCAGGCACTTGTTATTTGTTGCCTGCTGCCTGACTGATTTCCTAAACCACGCAGCATTCATTTCATTCACAAAGGGCATTCATATACAACCACCTTGCTTGTGCAGAAAAATAGGCAAATTCACATACAAATGTCCCTAGGTGACTGCACTCACTGCATCTGGTTGAAGAACAGCCCTCTGAAATGACCCGCCAGCCCCAGCCCGGGGATGCTCTAGGGCATGGCACACAATTTCAGGACAACCCAAGTTGTCCCCTCCTTGTTACCTTGCACAGAAACCACAATGGCCTTTGCAGTCAGCGTGACCTTAGGCCACTCAGTCTAGGTGGAACATGGCCATGGCAGAGCTGCTACAACCGGTGCTTCGGGAGGATATAAATTTGAGAACTTGTTGAATTTTAATCTTAGTTTGGCATGTGGGAACGGGAATTAGGTACCTCTTTAACTTTTAAATGATCTGAAGAGAAATGTATTTGATACAGGTGGTAGGAATTATTCTTGGACTTCTCGGCCGTTCCGGGCACACATGTATTTTCATTCCTCTTAGACGTATCCCTGGTGAGAGGGGTGGGGACATCAATTAGCAAGAAAGCCATTTTCCACAGTAGCAAAGGATCAGAAAGGAGCATTCTGCAGATTAAGCAGAACAATCTCCAGAGGTTTTGCCAAACAAATTTTTCAGATTTCTTCATGATTCCAGTCATGGCCTGCGATGTGAAGCCTTTGCCAAGAATTCAGCAGAAAGAGGAAAAATACCCCGACCCTGAAGTTTTGAACAGGGAGGTGGTTTGTGGGTTTCATGGGATTGCATCAGAAGTCTGATCTTCCCGGCAAGAGATATTCTCTCTGCAAACAATGAATCCCCTAAAACCACAAGTGCCATGAAGTCAAGCAGCATGTGGTTTGGATATGAGCAGCCCAATTTGTCAACTTTGTTTCATTCAAAGAGAATGAAATAAAGGGTGGAAAAAAGTTGCGATATAAAAAAAGAAATCAGGATACTCGTTACAGATTGATCCTCCCTAGCAGAATATAACCTCATTTTTCCTTAGTGGAACTCCCCTGTATTTGTGCTTAGCCGGGGCTGCTAGGCAATTGGGATAATACATATTTATAATGCATGATTATTTTTGACTGGCACAGGGAGTGTTATTGTAGGTAATACAGTATTTTGTGAGAATTTCAATTGTGCTTGAGATTCCAGTCTAAATATTGTGGTGAATTTCTAGCAGGTAGTTTAAATAGACAAATATCGTCTACGAGGTGAATCTGCAGTTGTGGCATTAGGAGGTACTGAGCTGCATTGCTCACATTCGCATCCCATTGAGGCAGTGTATGATTTTGACACGTGTCCTGCTTTTGCCAGGTTGGTCACAGTATGTAAAATTATATACTATATAATAAAATTATTACAGAGACATCACATTTAAATTATACAACTTTTGATAAAGCCCGTGGTTTTGGCTCCATATTTGTTAGAAGTCAAAACAGAAACACCATCTCTAATAAGGTTATACTTTGGAGCTATCACAGATTGAGTCCCTTTATCTTAATTAATAATATTCCTGAAAAGAGCCAAACCATGATGCCAACTTATGCACAAAGATGCATCTGTTACAAACCACATTTCTTTGCTGTTTTAGAGCAGCAACAGTATGAAAAATGGGGTTGATTAAAAGGGACTGTCACTGGCTAACACAAAATTGCACTTAAAATCTTTTTCCTTGTCCAGTAAATTGGTAAAATAACAAAGGAAGTCAAGTATATAATCAATTAATTAGCAGCCTAGATGGCAGCTTCCATGCCGGCATTGGGTTACTCCCCCTGGATTAGTGCAGATGTCTGAGGCTCCCGCTCTAGTGCGTCGTGCTCTGTGTGTTGGACGGAAAGGGAGCACGTGCATCCTTAGTCCAGGGGTTGCAGAAAGCCAGGACAGAGTTCAGGCTGGCTGTAAGAATTAGCCATGGAAAATCCAGTTGAGCTCCCATGAAAATGCACTAAAAGAAGTAGAAACGGATACAGCGCGCTATCTTTATACATAATGTTGTGTTAGTTCCAACTCAAACAATGTGCCAGCTGGTTTCTGAGCAGCAGAGGTGGTGATGACTCAGTGCGGGATAAGCAGAGGTCACCTTACACGGGTTCAGTAGCAGGGAATGAAGACTAAGGCAAGCAAAGTGTTGGTTTACTTAGTGCACAAACATGGGCCAAAGGTACAGGAGAAAAGGGGGAGATTGAATTATCCCTGCTAAATGTTTGCTTGAGGTATTGCTGAAGCCACCAGAAGGACAGCAGAGAACAGAATTTCCTCAATACGGGTTGTGGTTTTGTGTAATGTGGTTTTGTGTAATGCAGTTCCTATCAGTAAGACTATTGCCAGAAGTGGGCACTGGCTCTTTTACCTTTCATCCCATCAGACTCAATAAAACTTCAAATCAAAATGCTCCTCTCTTATCCTGAGAGAGGATGTGGGGCTGAAGAGCAGGGGGCAACCTGAGGTTTTTGCTACTTGGGAGTAGAGGAGAAGAGCAAACACACAAAGAGCTTGGCCTTGCGACCCTGGGGCTGTATTAGGAGCATAGGTAGGTATGGAAAGCTGGACACACCATTGTGGGTTAGGGGGTTTAGTGTGTAGAGCTGAAACAGTGAGGAAGAGAAGCCGCTGGTGCTGGTGGTTGTCTCGGGGGGGACCGCACCAGCAGGCAGCGTAACCCCTTTGCTTGACTGTGGAGAAAAGCTTGTGTTTTCAGAAGCCTTTTGTGTTGGAAGCTTGGATACACCAAATTTGCAAAACATTACAAGGTTACTGCACTGAGGGGTATCCTACCACATCATCAGATTCCCTTTAGGGAATGTGTGCATCCTCCCTGCATAACTTTCTCGGTTGTGAGTCAGGGAGGTTGGAATCCTTCTTTATTTTCATATTTCCAATCCCTTTTTTTTTACTCATCATCCTTCCTTCCCCACACCTCTTCCTGTAGCCGACTGTCACACGTAAGAAGAGGTATCCGATCGGCTACAATTCTCGTTATGAGCAAGCCTGAATGGAACAGACAGGATCCTTCCTTCCTTCCACAGAGTGTAAGTCATGTCTGGTGAGGACTGAAACTCTGAATTAGGAGGTTGTTTAGAAGATAAAAGGGATGGGACCCAACCCAGTTAAACCTGAGATGGTTCGAGCAGTGTCTGAGCTACCTCCCTGTAACTTGCGCAGCATGGTAAGTCAGCAGAGCCGTGATACGGTTCGCACGGGCACCTGCGAGTGCTGTGTTTGCGGCCCGGCATGCCCTCCGACGGCCACGTTTCATCCTTGCCTCTTGCTGCAAGAGCGATTTGGATTGGCTTGCTCTAATTTAAACCATTTGCCCATTCCAAGAGCTTTTACAAGCAAAAAAATAATAATCTCTGGTTTCACAAGACATTTAAGAACTGGTGACCTGGTGGCAGCGCGGGCACACGGTGCATCGCGGCCTGGAGTGCTTACGGGGCCTGGCCGTCTCCTCTGGGCCCTGCTCGCCCCCCCCCACTCTCCTTCTTTTCTTACTCGTGATGCCCGTTCAGAAACGGAGTAGCAAAGTCAAAGGCAGCAGGGATCTGAATTAAAAGCAAATTACAGCTCTAAATGAGCTGTGGAGCTCGTAGGAAGAGCAGAGGCTTCCCATATAGCCAGCAAGTGCCAGGCTGAGTACGGAGCTGAGGGGGCTGTAGGGTGCAGTAGTTACTGGTTTCACTTCTTGGCCAGCTGCTTGGGAGCTGCTGATTTAGGGCAAGGGCTGGACATTGAGTTTTAAGCACCTTTTGTTCCCTATCTGCCCAAACCCTGTGATCCCCCAGCCCCCTAATCACTCTCTGCAGTTTGCTGCTTTGTCCTGCAGTCCGACTCGAGCCCCCCAAGGTGTTGCACATACAAAAACCTCCTTACAGGGAAGCTTTTATAATCCAGATAGACAAGGCAAATCTCGCAAAGAACTCTTTATTCCCCGTGCCTAGTGTTGGGCA
The DNA here is from genome assembly GCA_034781795.1 of Crypturellus tataupa. Classification (NCBI taxonomy): domain Eukaryota; kingdom Metazoa; phylum Chordata; class Aves; order Tinamiformes; family Tinamidae; genus Crypturellus; species Crypturellus tataupa. The sequence goes on along the minus strand of JAWLRI010000139.1, from coordinate 1,760,101 downwards.
CGACGGGAGCGCAGGTTGTTGAAAGGAGGCTGCGGCAGAGCCAGGACAAGCGCCAGGTGCTGAGGCCCGCGCGCTCCCGCACTCACCCCTTCTCCCCGCGCAGGGGTTGTCGCCTCCGTTACTAGTCGCAGTGTGGAGAGGGAGAAAAGGGCAGGGATTGGCCTCCCCCAGCTTTCCAAATGGGGCCGGTAAGCAGCTAGTCTGAGCTGGCGGCTTGGCTGCGCTCCAGAGCTGGCACCGTGAGGTGGGGAGGCAGCGGAGCTCGAGATGGTGGAATCAGTCACCTTCTGCAGGGACCTGCCAGCACCCCAGCTGCTGAAAGCATGACCCAAAACTAAACGTTGGCTTCCCAAGCCACTCATCGGTCTCTAAAACTTTCCCCCCCAAAAAGTAGAAGCAGCTTCTCTTTGCATAAAATCTGTTTGTTGAGTTGTGACTGTGTGGTAGATCCTGTGCAGGAGCTTCGCTGGACAAGTGGGTCTCCCCTTGCTTCCCAATCCTGTCCAAGACTTTGCACCAGTGGCCTTTTCATTAGAGGTGCTGTTTTACCTGGGCCTTGCCCATCAGGTGAAGAGAGCTTTAATGTAAAACAAATGTATGTCCCTAATCTACCTACCCAGAGCCCGAGAATTCTTAGCCCAGCCCTTTCCATGTGCATTAACATGTAGGTGATGGGTTCGTAACGGATGAGAAGAGAGCGAAAATAACATGCAGATGTACCTACAGCTGTTGCTCTTTTTAAAGCAGTAGTTGCCACCTTACTTGCTTTCTCTCCTCTTTTTTTTTTGTGATAAGGATGTGCTTATGGTTGAAAAGTGCATTTTCCAACAGACAGCTTCTCTGATTTTCTTTACTACAACTCAGTACAACTAGAATTCACATTTTTTGTTTTGATTTTTTTGAGTTTTTTTCTGAATGCATGCTCTGATGGGATTGCTGTCACCAGAATCTGGTATCCAGACAAACCAGGAGAATTTAATTTGAAGAAAAATTGTTACTAATAGTTAATCACTGCAGAAAACATGACAAAATATCTTTTTTATTGTGTACTGACCACAGCAGTGGCATATACGTTTTATATTGTAAGACTGATGTGGATGTTGTCAGCTATGTCATTTTTGAGTAACTAATCCTATTTCAGTCAAAGCATTTATCTTCTTACCGGACAGGGAAGATGGGGAACACGACCTCTGAATTGTACAAAGTCTTGCAGTATTTGTCAGTATTTGTGATCCAGCGCTTTTCAAAGTAGCTGCCTACTGGGTCTCAACTGCTTTCGTTTACCCAGTTCTGCACAAGTGCCAGACTCCAGTATTGGTGCTGCTGCTGACAACGAGGTCCCGTCCAGGCCTGGCAATGTCCCAGACCCACGTCACCGTGAAGATGAGTTTTGTCATTTTCTCATTCGGACGATGGGGTGTTTCCGTGCAGGGCTTGCAGGAAGGGTGTTCATGTGCACCCAGTAACTCTGCAGGTGGAGGTCCCATGAACAGCCTGTGCTGTGGGCAGTAAATGCTGTTGCCCAAATCATTCCCTTCAGTGATGGAGTCATGACATTGGCCCAGGGATTATCCATGGTAGTGACCACCTGATAGGATCACATGGATAGACCGTCTGATGCCATGGAAGAGCCTGGTTTTCATCTTCACAATGGGTTTGTGGGTTTTTTTTGCCTTTTTTTTTCATAGAATAAAGAGGAGAGGATATAGGGAGACCAAAGAGCAGTAATTCACAGAAATTAAAAAAAATGTCAAGGATTTTAGAAGTAGCAATAAGGAAGAAAGAATGGACTTACTCATAGAGATGAAGATGCAACTGGGTGACAAGAGGAATGAGGATAGGAGCTAAAGACACAGAGAGAGAAGGTACTTGAAGATTATGTGCTCTGCAAAGAGAGATTATAAAGGCTAAGGGAAAAAACTATTCTTAAAAAAAAATCAAAGGCATAATTCCCCTGAAGCCAGGATTTTCTTCTTTGTGTATTGAGACTCGAAAGAAGAGATAATTTAATTGCAGTATTTAATGTTAAAAAGATCCTACTGAAATAATCCAACCCCCACTTTTTTTTTACTCTAAAAATAAAACAGAAGAGGAACACATTTTAGACGGTATATTTTAAAGAATTCTGCCAAGCAGCTTTATGAAGGTTTGGCTTAAGCATTAAAGCTACAAAGGACAGGGCATCCATTTATGTTAAGACTTCTTCTGGCATCTTCTTGCTGAATTTCTTTTGCCGTATCAATTTACATTCCATGTTGCGATCCCCTGCTCAGGAAACATTTCATATCTAAAATGCCTGTCCAGTCTGGGTGGGAGGTACAAAGAAGAGATGTGCAGAGTTCGCAGTGTCATAAGCAGCCTTCCAGCAGCAAAGCTACAGAAATACTTCTATTTTTATTTGAAAAAAACTCCTGAATAAGTTGAGAGCTTTAGGATTTTCGTTGCTGTCAGCTCAAGTATTGTAGTCATGTCCCAGAAAGTCTTAAAAGAAAGATAAAAACCAAAGATTTCAAAGTGAAATCCTAGAAATGTCTTTGGTGATATCTGTTGGCCAAAGAAGTTTGTGTCATGAGAACCCTTGAGATGTGGGTGCAACTGCATTTTTGGCAAGAGGACTAAAAATTTATATCGAACAAAAATGAGTTGGCTTGTGTTCATGCAGTTGATTCAGTAATGGGCAAGAAAAGTCATATCAGCAGGCAAAAGCCGGTAGTTAACCTTAATATATTCTGCAGGTACTTATGCTGCTTTCTAAGGAGATTCAGTTTACATTTAACAGCAGCCCTTCATCTCCCTCAGATGTATCTGTGACTCCTATCACTTAGTTTCAGTGGATCAGTCAACAGTTGCAATAAGGAGATCAGTTAACAATTGCTAAATATTTGCTATCTTCTCTTCCCCCAGAACATCCTGCTTTATTTTCATGTCCAAAGCTACTGAGATGTTTTGCCAACCCTGAGCTCAATAGTAAAAAAAGATGCTTGATCCCTTTGTCATTCACAGATACTAGGTCATTTACCTTCTCTGTTTTCTAATAAGAAGATGAAAAATCAGTTCATTTCAAAATGTATATACTAGAGAATATGGCTGATGTTGTTTTCTTCTGAGTTTTCTGGCTTGAAGTACAAAAACAGCCCTGCATGAGAACTGTTTAGCACAAAGATGACTACACAAACACAAAAATCAAGCAAACTATTCTTGTCCAACTAATGACACCAGCTCATTTGGATAAAAATAAAGACACTTTCCTCACAGAGTCAGAAGCTCAGTTGTGCACTCAGTAGGAGCTGCAGATGCCAAGAACCACTGAGATTGTGGCCTAAAGACAGATCTTTTTTCTTGGAATTGCCGGAGACGTTGAGCTTTAAGCTGAGCTGACGTCGTTTGGTGCCTGATGCAGTCCCCTAGGGTCACAGCAGCGTGGCTGGCTGATCGGAGGCTGAGATATTTGCAGGCAAGTTTCAGACCAGAAAAGATGTTAAGGGCTGAGTTGCATTGTGATCTCTTGAAAAAAAAAATCCTTTTTTTTTGTAATTTTGTTGAATTGATATTTCTAGGATTTTAATCAAGGGAATCTTAGTTGGATCTCTGATTATTTCCTTTTCCCAAACAAAAGATCAAAGTAAAGAAGGCAGAAATTCATGCTAAAGCTTTAGAATACAGCAGTAACAATCTTTAATTGTTGCTGTGGTTTTGTTTATGTGGATGATGATAAAACAGCCACATATATTGAAAAAAAATCAGCGTAGAAGTACAAAGTTGGGTATAGAGATTCCTTAAGCCAGAGACTGCCTATGGACCATGATATTTCATAGGCATCAGCAAATAGGTCTGTGTTACTTTTAAAAATCTATTTATATTTTTTGGCCTGTTCTGAGGTTCTCCCCAGTAAGTCCCCAGTTTAATTTTGTTTGCAAACAAAGCGAACCAATAAACTTGCTTCTGTTTCTTTTTGAAGTACCAGCTAGTGCAGTTTCAATTTGCAGAACATCTAATCTTGAATGAACCCTTGTCTGCTGGGGACAGATAAAGCCCCAGTAAATATCAAGGGTTGGTTGCTGATGAGATATATTAGCAAAAGCCGTTGAAAAAGAAAACAAAAAATGAAAACACAGCCATCATCTGAGCCGAAGGAGCCCTGCAGTGACATTAGCCTGGCCTCAGCTTCCCCTTTTGCTAAATGTCATGAAGTAGGTGGTAAAAAATCTTACCCAGAAAGTTGCTGAAGGGTTGAACAACCCTTTGCAGTCCCAGGGGTGGTCAGCAGTGGCCTTCTGGGATGTGCAGCATGCAGGGACACAACCAAGTCACAGAAGAGAAGGGACAGGCTACAAAAGTAGTCTATTTAGAGAGTGTTGTTTCTTTGTTCATGAAATGTCTGCAAATATCTTTTGATTTCCATAAGCTATTTGGCAGATACGTTCTTGAATTAATCCAGGTGGATTATTCATGAACATGTTTGCTGTGTTGTTCTGAGGTGATTGGCCAAGTAAGTCACAAGATGGCCTTTCTCTGGCCTAGTTAGAGTGTGCGAGTGCTTACAACATGAATCTTGTGTATGCAATTTAAAATTCATTTTCCATGAATACTCCTGTGTACAATTTTGAAATAAGCTTTTTGCGTTTTTTTTACACCAGTAAAAGTTAAAATGCTTTAATGTTGGCAGAAAACAAATGCAAAAAGGGTTTAAATAAATTCATCTATCATGTAAAATGACTATTTGTGGATATGTACTTAAGCATTATTAGCCCAGCTTTACTTCATCCTGGACTCTGAATCTCTTCTGAGCAGTGAACAATCAACAGACATTTAGTTTTGATCAGATCAGTGTTTTATTCTATTACAAATGAAATGCGGATAAGATCTAGATTCTTGATAAGTCCCATACATTAAGGAACTGATGAAACTGTGGCTGTTCTTTCTGGATAAGAACATACTCATTCCATGCCCTGGTGCTACAGCTACAGGTCTTTATTTGCCTAGTCTGCATCTGGGTTTAGATTCAGTAATTTGGAGCCGGAATCACTTTTTATCTGTGTCCACTCTGATACAGTTTTCAGCAGGTACTCAGCCCTGTGTTACCTGCCTAGCAGTTCTTTATAAATTTTCGCTTACAAAACATGCATAAAAGGGTATGAAAGCTTGGATATTTAAGACAGTACAGAAAATAAAATACGTAAATACTATTCACACCGTACACATCTTGTCCACTGATTCTCGGTTCCCCCTGAAGCTAATGAAGTTTGGAAGGACCTAAGTACAGGATTGTCTCTACCCTCTTGGCCTTGCTGACTGCTGCATGCTGAAGGAAACGGTCTGAATCTTTTGGGTCGCTGTGAAAAATCCTTTCAATTCGTTCTTACTAGCTCTACCAAGTCCCCAAACCAGCACTGTAGAAAATTCAGGCTAAGGTACATTTATTAATTCAATATTTATTTAATCATATGTGTATATGTATATTCGATCTTGAACAAATGACCATATCTGGTAGATAGAAGATAGGGATAGAAAGATAAATAGGGGCTCCTGCAAGCCCATTTCTTGCAAGAATTCCTTCATCTGCTTCCCATCAGGAAGCACAGGATCACAACAGCCGCGTTTGTGGAGCAGGCAGGAACACCGGTAATCTGAACAGTTTTGAAAATTCATTCCTAGTTCTTTCAGGGCTAGGTGATGGCCAAAGGCCCTCAAGCGAACAAAAGGTGGCCAGGGGAGACAAAGGGCAGGTGGATTTAGACAAAGCACTTGTGGGAATCAAATCTCCTGTCTAGATGAGTAATGTGTTGTGTGCGGTCCCTGGGAATTGCTAAAGGCAAATTAGAGATTCCGACTTAGATAAGATGTATACAGATGTATACAGAGCAGATTGTTTGCTAAAACATCTGATTTATAAAGTCTTTAAAATGTTAGGATGAAAAGGAAGGCCATTTAGGCTAGAAAGAATGTGCTAAGAAGCAAAAACTGGTGGGAGAGGAGAAAGGAGAAAGCCCATGAGTGAGTGCAGAGGTCAAAGTTAAGTAGTAGAAGAAGAACCATGTTGAACACAGGGAGCAACAGAGACTCAAAAAAGCCTGGAGAGAGGCATCCATGAGCAGAAGAGATGGGTATGGAAACAGGTCTGAGGACTAAGTTTGGAGGTGCAACCTGACATGTCAAGATCTCACAAGATGATGAGCGTAGCCTTGGTTCGTCTAACTGCATGCTCGCTGGGAGACCCCTAGAAGAGTTCGGTGCAGCCATAAAGACTGTTTTGTTTAGTTATTCTCTTCTTCTATTGAGGTATTTTTGAGTTTTGAACTGAGAATGTAATTTTCTCTTGTTTAGGATAAACTGTTTTTCACCCTCAGTATTTTCCATATTGCAGAAAGCTTTAGCTTTATCCCCTTGGCTAAAGCTAACTCAGTAACACTGAGCCCCGTGCATTTCCCTGGAAGCCCTGGAGAAGGTGAAGGCTGGAGGCCCCAGGCAGGAGCTATGCTGCTTCCCGGAGAGCTGGAGCAGCCCCTCTGAGGGCTGCTGTCCCAAGCAGACATCTATCCCAGAGCTGGGGCCAGAGGGACGGCAACACGTTCAGGTATCCTGAATTTTTGGTAAGGACATAGCTTGGATTGCTGGCAATTTTTGGAAATTTTGCTGCAGGTGGCTTGTCCAAGCCCCAGTAGAAATCTGTGCTGCATCCATGGTCCTCTTGGTGAAGTATATGGTCCCTCAGCTGCTTTTTGTCATAAATGCTGCATGGCACCACGTTAACATTAAAATTTGATGTGAAGCACCTCTAGAGAAGAACAGTCAACAGATCAGGGAGTAAAACTGAGGAGATCTACATTAAACTGCAGCCTTTGCCACAGCTCTGCTTTCTGGGAAGGCTGCTGATGGTTTCCTGTATAGGAAACCTTAGACAAATGTGGTGTCCTGCTAAAACCTGGCCTGAAATCCTGATGTTTCACAGAACCCCAAGACAAGAAGCAATGCAATCTAGTTCCTTCACCTCCTCCCATCTCTGCATCGCTGCCATACTGGGAAAAGCAAGCTACTACTGTGCATTTATTCACTTTATCCAGAACTAATATTAAATGCGCCATCGTTTTTCCAGGCGAGAGGAGACAGCGAGAGGTGCCAATCCTCACTTCAACCGATTCCGAGTTTCCTTCTCCATAACCCCTGCCAGACCTGTGTGACCAAGTTAAAAAGCAACAAAAAAGAAGAAAAGCAGCCAAAGTCGTGTCCCTCCGAGCAGACACCTGCCTGCTGGCGTCGGGGCCGCATCGCCGCAGGGTGAAGCTGACTTCCCCGAGGAGTGCGGGCCGTGCCTGCCATCGCAAGAATAAAATACACGGTTCCTAGGGAGACCAAGGCGGCTTTGAATGTCACAAAAGTCCCTCCTGAGCCTTTTAACAGGGGAGGATTGGGCCAGTGGCTCTTTTCTGCAAAAGAGTTTGACAAACCAGCAGCAGATTTCCAGTCCCCAACGTGGAATAAATTGAGGCCGCTGCTTTTTTCACCTGCCGTGGTTCCGGCGAGCACAATGTGTGTGGCTCGTACCGGTCCCACGGATTTGTCCCCACCGCAGAGCTTCAATAAAGGTCTGGCAGCGGCGCGTTTGCCCCGGGGAATCCGTAATAAGTGTCTCTTGCCGGGGAGCTGGTCACCCCCGGAAGCCTTTGATAGGGCCGAGTGCAATCCTCAAAGGCTCCGTGAATCCCCCCGTTCGGTTCACAGGGGCTAGGAATGAACCGGGTTGGCTTGGAAGTTCAAGCTCAATGAACTGAGACCTTGAAGAACAATTCCTAGCGCTGCCGCCTCCTTCCTAAGAAGCCCCCCAAAGCCCTTCTTCCTCAGAAACGCCCCCACCACCTCCTCTGCCTCCCGCTCTTAATACGTTCAACCCGTTTTGCTGACAAAAGAGCAATTACCACCTTAGGGAGACCACTCACAAAGAGAGTGGGGATGACCCCCAAAGAGAGATTTATGCCACTCAACACATGGCCAGTCACTGACAAAGCCGGCCCCGTTCCCATTTGATCACAGCAGAGCCTCCCAGACTGGCACGCTTGACCAAAAACTGGCCGGGTGACTCATGCGTCTGGCGGCTCTGTGATTCATGAGCCTCCAGGAGGAAGGGAGGGAGGAGGGAGGAGAATTCTTTTCAAATCTCAAGTTAAATGCGAGAGAAACACATTCCCAAAAAAAGCAGACACTTGAGTGTGTCCAATTGGTGTATGAATACCAACACAAAGCCAGGGCCGCCATCCCGGTGCGATGCGCTGCTCGCGGCCAGAGGCTCGACGAGGGGACCTTGCCCAAACCCCGAGTGGATGCGCTGTCTTACACGTTACCCAGTGTGCTGTATCCTCCATGGCCCTGGGATGTGCTTAGATCTTGCTGGTCAGGTGTGTTTTGAATCAGATGCTGCGGGGTTTTGATCTACAAATCCTCAGCTAACTTGGGCCAGCTGAAATTCCGACTTGTGCTCCGAGCTAATACTCCTGCCTCCCTCTGTCCTGCATGGAGAACACGGGCTGGTGTCCATCCCCGATAGGCGCTTGCAGGAGATGGTGTGAGCTGGTCCCTGGAGGTACTCGTGTCTCCCCATGCGCTCTAGAGAGCCCAAACGAGCGTCGTGATGAAGCGCCAGCCCCGCGGTGACAGAGGTGACGTGAGACACATCCCGCTCGGGGTGCCCGGGAGCCACCTCTCCCTCCGCGTCCAAGCGCTTGTGCCGGTGACACCTCCCTCCTCTCGGGAGTCAGCCCTGGCAGCGGGTTGTGTCACTTACTGCTTCAGACATATGGGTCAAAACGCAAAATTATTTAGCAGCCCTTGCCAGATGGATTTTAAAACAATTAGCAAGTGCTAAAAATAGGCAGCTCGCTCGCTTTCGGGGGTTTTGCCAAAAAATGTCTGTTTGCTGCTTGCGTGCCAGCAATTTATGCTGAGGGTGCAGCCGAGCCCTCCTGCTCGCTTCACTCATCGGAGCCTTTCGCGTTTTCTGGGCCTCAGGCTGTATTTCTTTCTAAATGCACTTAGGTTGCAGAGCACCAAGGTAAAAGTGTCGTCAGCAGGGGATTTTTCATGCACGAGAAAGCACTGTCGGGAAAGGGATAAAACTTGCTGGTATTATCTTCAAAATACTGGTATTACTGCGGTAATTTGGGGTTAGAGGCACCCTGCTTTAGCACTCGGTCTCTAGCCCTTCCTTTCTTTGCTGTGGCAGACCAGAGGATGCCAACTGGTAGTTATATCAGTTGTAAATATTTATTGTGTATTAGTTATAAATTCTGATCTGTGCTAATTTGGAGGGAGGAAAGTGCATATAGGGCTAGGTCACACAAAGAGAAGAATTCTTAGAAATGACGGCTGTGACCTGGGGTCAGAAATACCTTGAGGCCACTGTACGTTTTGTTAGTGAGGTCTTTCCATTGAAACGGTTTTGCTGGTTGCTTCGGTGATCCGTATGCATGGAAAGGCGTTTTGCGATACGTATCTCAGCGCTAAGCAAAGCTCGCGGCCCCGTGCGGATGGGGCAGGAGCATCCATGGCCGCGCGTCAGGGCTCTGCAGTCAGAGTCTGGCTCGCAGGTGCGGCTTGGCCGCTGCGGGGTTATTTATTTATCCTGGTGGCACTGGATGTGCTTTGTCCGCCCTCAAAGGGAGCAGTTGTAATCATCCAGAAAAGCAGATACTTTGCATTTAGCCACAAGTTTACGAGCCCTCCGCTGGCAGCCCAGCTCTCGTACTGAGTTTGGTGCTACTTAAAGCACTCAGCAAACCCCAGGGAATAGTGCAGATGATGGAGCACATTTCACTGAGTTTCTGTTTCTAGAAAATATTGCACTAGGCAGAGGAGTTGGACCTGAATGAAAGTGGTGGATCTAATTTTAGACGGTACCTATGAATGAAACTTGAAACGAGCTGTTCAGGAAATACCTTCTTCTATGCCAGTGCCAGGGAGAGTATGTGATTTAATGCTAAATTAACCAGTGCCTATGAACAGGTTATTGAGAGAATATTTTTTTCCAACTTTAAATTATTTGGGGGAAAAAAGAGAAAACTTAATTTCTACATATATGTCTGTATCCTTTTGCAAAAACTGCAGATCCTTCTCCCTTTCTGTAGGGTTCTTTTTGATGTATGTTGTGGCATCACACCGAAGATTTGCTTGTTTTGATCTGGTGTCTGGGCATGGCCAGAATTGGATGGCAAAGATGAAAAGATTTTGACCAAATTGAAAGTGTATCCCTGAGGTCTCATTCACAAGGTCACATCTCTTTCAGATAAGTGTTTCAACTTACTGGCCAAATATCCATCCCTTCTAAATGAAGACTTAAGAAAATATTGCCTCCCCCTCAGTATGGGATCAGGCACCCTGTCCCTGGCTGTAGCCTGCTCTGAGTCAGACAACTTTTCTTGTCTGTAATTTGGACCTCTGGAGACCTCCTGGTTTAGCTGGGAGATAAATCAGCAAAGAGCCCCTGCATCTTCCTCTGCAGTGCTTAGGGCAAGCCCCAAGCTGTCGTCCCCTTGCTGGATAAATGGACTATGCACGGCAGTAGGTGGAGAAAAAAAAAAAGGGATTGCTGAGAGCAGTGCATAAGGAGGTCTGAAGCACAGCGCTTTAGCAAGGGACGTTTGCAGGTGTTACTGTTCCTCTCTAGCCCTGAGCAAGGTTGCAGCCACCAGCAATGCAAGTTTTAATTAGTAGAACTGCAGAAACACTTTGTAATGCTTTTTGATTTTTATCCAAATAATCTTGGGTCAAGTCCATCGATAGCTAACCAAATCTCCCGCACTCTGGTGTGTTGTGAAGATTCCAGATTTGAGCGTGCCACGACTTAGGGAGCCCTCGGTCAGACACAGCCATCAGCCTCGTGCTGGGACTGATGTTGGCTCAGGCTACTGCTCTCAGACCAACTCACCCAAAGCAGAGCTTTGGTCTAGGCAGTGGGTTGTCTAAGGACTTCCAGTACAGATCCTCAGGAGAAGGACTGAGAACAATAAACAGTTTTCAACAATAATTGAAAACAATATACCTGAAACTGGGAAATGTCGGTTGAGCAGAATTCTGGAGAACACTGGGAAATAACTAAGGGCTGTAAAGGATTCACAGGTCAGTATTCCTTTTGCTAGGACAGACTGTTTGTGAATGTGTGAAGTGGCTCTGTGGTGACCACAGGACCTGGTTCTTCTCATAAGGAGCTGTCTGCCTCAGCCTGTGCTGCTGCCCGGCTGCCAGCACAGCTACCCTCCAGTTATGGTCACTTGTCCATGTCACCCAGATGTACAGCTGCAACTGCAGCGTATTTGCGTATCTCATGCAAACCGGCTGCTCCGAATGTAGCAGTGATTCCTTCCCATTTTGGCTCTCATTCTCTGGCCTGTGAGCAAAGTCTGTTAATCACTGAGTCAGGCTTCCATAATAGCACCGAACACCATGAAGTTGTCCGATGATAAAGAATGAGATCCGTGCATCCAAGACAAATGAAAATGCTGTAGTTTTGACACTTACTGACATCCAGCAATTTTTACCCATATGCAAATTCATTCACACACCTTATCTCGGCGCTCCTGCTCCTGGGAGCCATATGCACTTCTTTATCACACCTGCTGTCTGCAGCGCTGATTTTACAACTCAACACTTTGAAGCAAGCCAGACTCGTGCGGGCTGGCAATTTCCCCACGGCTTCAGGTCAAGACTAACTCATATATTTTTGCCCACAAATGCAAAAACTCTTTGGGTGTCTCTACCCAAGTTACTCAAGCTCTTGCTTCTCCTGCCCTACAACACGGTGGACATAAGTTCATTGCTTTATATGCTCAGATGTCTAAGTGAATGAGGACCATTTAATGAGATAGGCTAATGGGCTGCTCTGCTCCTGGGTCTGCATCTGTCTTGATTAGATGGTGTCAGCTTTGACCGGCAGGTGATTTACCTCAGATTAATTACAAAAGGAGGATAGATTCATACTTGGAGAAATCACAGCTTTCATATCTTATCATAGCTGTAACATAGTAGGTAAAGAATACTTGGGTTAAAAATAATAACTGAATCTCTGAGCTTCCAAATGATCCCCTATGGAAGAATACCTATTTATTTTCAAGGATTTCAGGACAGGCTGCCCACGTTAAGAGGGGAAAGCCTTGCGAGATGGATAGGAACACTGAGTTTAGGGTTGGCTTTGAAACATGTCTCTTGCCTCCTGTCTCAGGATGGAGAGGAGCGTCGCAAGCCATGCCCAGCCCCAGAGACATCAAAACTTCTGGTAATTGACTACCCTCACCAGTCACAGGTCTCTCTCTGTGATCAGAGACTTTATTTCAAGGCTTGTTTTGATACTGTCTGGCTGAAGCTGCTTGGTAGGGCAACTCGCTGTTTTCTGCAGAGCTAATGAAAAGTCTGCTCCAAACTCTGTCTGCGGGACACACATGGGAGCCGGGGGGAGAGGTACTAACTGATTTCACACATCGCCTGCCCTGGAATGCCCTCACCCCAGCTTTGTTGCTTGAAAGCATTCCTGCGAAGCCCGGCTCAAATGGGGATGTTTGTGAATATCTAATATTAGCAAAACGTGGCCAGATCCAATCAGATACATGTGCCGGTTAAGCACACTGTTTGCAAAGAGACATTCATGCTGTTGAAACAACTGCAGAAAGGTCAGGACATACAAGAATTTGAAACGGGGCTCCTTGTTGAAGCCAGAAAATAATGACCCAGAGGCGGTGCTCCCAGAGAAGACTCATGTCACCCCGCCTCCTTGCCAGGAGAGCCCGATGAAGCACTGGTACCTGCATAGTGCAGGATGTAATCCCAGATTATGTGCCAAGCAAGGTGAAAAAGATGTAATTTAGCAAAGAGAACATAAGAGAAAGCTGCCTGACATGGGCAGGGAAGTAGACTTTCAGGATCAACACTTCTTTTATTATCTTGGATGTGAAAGCAGAGGTCAGTAGAGAAAACTGGTCTGTTCAAAACGGTATGAAAAGATCCTCCCTTTCGCATGTTTCTATAATCGAGTGTAATCTTTGCAGCTGAATTGCAGAGATTCTGACTGTGGTTTCACTGAGGTGTGTGGAGCTGTATCATTACCTTGGTGTGTTGGATTGTGAGAAACCAAAGGCCATCGTGGAACTCCAGGTCATTCGAAACAATCATCCTCCAGTATTAACTCTGACCTGTGCATTAGTTTTAGGACACGCATCAGCTTATATGCATCGTTTTCCTTTGCATCCCTGGCATAGGTGGGATTTCCAACAAAACTGGGAGCAGAACGCTTCTCTCTTGCTCTTTCTGGAGGTGTAACGTGCTGATGATCCCAGGAGAGGGGCAGGACGGGGCTATCACAACCTCCCTCCGCTCCGCTGCTGCGATGGCCACAGCCGTGCCAGGGTTTGGGGCAGATATTCATCTAGAGAAATGTTTTCAGATGTGGTGACAGTCTTGGATAACTCTGTCTCTGGAGAGAGGACAGAGCCAAGAATGAGGAATGGTGGAAAAGAGAAAAGAAAAATGGATTGGGGCCGGTCCCTGAGGTGGATCAGTAGGAATTCCGCGAAGCTGTATTGATTTATACCGCGGAAGGATCGAATCCACTCAGGGATCATCACATGAAACCTGCGGTATAAAACATGTGTGTGATGATGGTGATGACATTTCCAAAGGGCTCTGTGTGACTGCTCCAGAGCATGCTGTGCCCTTCTACTTTTCCAGGACCCTTTTCACTTGGTGTCTCATCGTCAGTCACGGTCTATTTTCTATCTCAGTAAGTTTCCATAGCAAAGCTGTAACACCACCTGATTGTGCTCCAGAAGGAAGGAAGGAGATGGTTTACACTGCCCGGTCTGCTCTATATTCATGCTCGGTTTATTTCGCTGAGCCTTTTCTGACCATGCACCTGATAAGCTCCATTGTCTGAACATTCAGGTCTGCTTTACAAGAGGATGAGACTTCTAGAAGAATCCAGAAAGACTGACTTCCAGTGAGTACTTGTGGAAGCAAAAATCTGCTAATCATTTTTGGCAACTCTGCAAGGAGAATATGTAACTTGCTGAGTTAATAAGGCCCGTGTCAGAGCCAGCTGAGGGAGGACCACAGCAGGGACAAGGACACCGATAAGAGCGGCTGTCCCCAAGGACTCACTGGGTAGGAGGGAGTGAACCATTACTTCCCTGTGCCTTCCATAATAAAATTCTGGGGAATAGCAACTTACAACAACAAGCAAACCCTCCTCAACAAGACAGAAGTCTTGCTGCTGGAAGTCCAGCTTTCCCATGGCCGCATTCTGGTTAATGCTGGAAATTCTAAATATCCGATTAAACATTTCTGGAATTTATGGAAATACATTTAGATGGGGAAGAGCTTCATAATATTTGTGTTGAGACTTAAAGGAGCTTAGTTTCTCTAAAGTGTTAGTGTTATTCCTTATGTTCCCTAAACTATCTCTTTAAATTACTTATATTCTTCTTTGCAATATACATAAACACAAGCAAACATCACATATGTGAGGAAGAAGTGATTCTCTGTCCCATAAATTAAACATACTGGTCCAAAATCATCCCTCCGGTAACTCCTCTGAATTCCAAAGGAGCATGTGAACTGGGTTTATTAACGTAGTATTTCTGATATGAGTTGAAAATAAGCAGCCGAATGAGGTTTTGCAGTGGTAAAGTGACTGTTTATTAGTGATGAGCGGATCCCCAGGTGTCCGGCATGTAGGTTCATCTTAGAAAAAGAACCGAGAAAGCTTGAAACCTGATCAGATCTCTTTGAATCCGTATGTTAGCAAACTGCCTGGAAGTAAGTCTGAGCCAGGATTCTCCTTCAGATGCACTTCTGAAATGTTCAGGATTGTAAGGCGATGTCTCCGTGGTAAAGAAATTGGGGGTGGTGAATTAAACTAGGGAATAAACAAGAAGAATCTTGTTCCTCAATTTTGTTTGAGTTCGATCTTTCTGAGAGTCACACAAATCCCAGGATGATGCCAAAACTGCAGAAGGGAATAGGAAAGTCAGGGAAGCAAAATTAGTGCCCAGTTCAGATTTAATAAATAAACAATGCGGATGGTGTCCAAACTTTGATTTTCTTTTCTTCCTCGACACTTTGTCAAACCACAACTGGCATTTTAATGTCTCTGTATAGAAATAAGGTTTTGAGGGTGGAGTAGAATGATTCTGTTTAGATTTTTAAGAACGGTTTTGTGATTGATACTTGTTTCCTGCCCTGGGTCACAGTGTTTCTCACAGGGAGCAGGAAAGCAGAGGTTCTGCTGTGCTGGTCTTTGACCAGGAGTGCCCTAGCAATGGTCCTTGGGTGCTAAGGCCAGTTTAGAAGCTGGATAGGGATTAGTTTTATACCGGCTTGGGAGAAGAGATTTCTTGATTTCTAGAGATCTTTGGTCGCCTCTGATGCCAGCAGTCCTCGAGTGGCCGTGACTCTGAGTATTGCCCCTGTGCACAGATGGGCACAGGGGCAATACTTGTGCTGCTGCCAACAAGTTCCTGAAAGGGCCTTGACGGAGACTTTTTGAGACTAGGGGAGCACAAATCCCCAGCGAGCAGATGTCCTGCTCACCATGCGCAGGGCAGAGCTTTTGGATATGCTTGGAGAGCTCATGACTCTGGGCCTTAGTCCCAGGGGCAGCTGGAAGGTGCGAGTGTGGTAGGTGCAGCTGCACTACCTTCTCTAGCGCACTCCTTAGCTGGGAGCATTTGGAGGGACCCTTGGCTCTCAGGAATGCTGCTTTCCCCTTAAAGCCAAGTTTCTCTTAGCTACATTAAAGACTCATGAGTATTTTTCTTAAGATTGCAAGTGGTTAGCTTAGATATCCTGGACAAATATTGCAGTGAAATGTCTAGCTTACAGCTCCCAGCTGCCTTTCAGCAGTGTCCAGCCCTGCCCAACAGCCTTCCGTCGTGCCCTGCGTGCTCCTGCCCCTCCGGACTGCACACAGGTTGCACCCCACACTTATAGGTGCTCAGAGCTGCTTGGCCATCCTCTGGCATAGCCTTGTTCAAGAGCTGGCATAACAACTGCGCGGATTATTATTATTATCGCCTGTTTATGTAAAATGTGGTTCGTCCATTTATGCCTCTGGATAGAATACCGCGTTCAGGAAATGAGAAGTTCTGCCCTGATGTCTTCACCCCCCGTTTTGCAGTCTACGATCACCTTCTAGTCTTGGAGTTGCTGGCAAATTCTCCTTCCTGCCTGGCTGTGCGAGGATCTTACCTTGCCATACCCAAAAGACATCTGTAACGCTCGAGCTCAGCAAGGGCAGCCAGAAATCCCCTGGAGTAAGGGTTAGAGTGTTCTGTCTCCATAAAAGAGCGGCCTTGGGAATCACCACAGTCTCTTGGGGAAGGATTTGAGTCAATGTGAAGCTACTGAAAGAAAAATGCATGTGCAAAGATATGTGTTTCCTGCAGGAGTGATTCCCATCAGTGGGAAGAGGCGGGTGAAGCCTTGCACTGATTTGCAGCCAGGAGAGCTGTACCAGCCACCCCCGGAGGGTTTTCCAGGGCATGAAACGGAGAAGGAAATTCCCTGAGCTGAACTAGGGTAATATGGAACTAAGCAGAATTTGGGTTTTTTTTCCCTATGCATCTGCCCGCAGACCCAGGGACTATGTATTCACATTGCAGTACATAAATCCCTTCTTTCCTTCTCTCCCCATGCAGGCTGGCACTACAGGAAGGGCTGCTGGGTGTCATTCCCTCGGAGCTGGAGCAGCAGATCCCGCAGCTCTGCCCTCCCCACAATCCCTGATTGAAGGGACCCAGGAGGCAGGAAGGGGCTTCTCCGCGGAGCCGGGTGAGTCACTTTGCCGGCTGGAGCTCAGGCCGCTCACGATGAGCTTTAGTCATGTCCTGGCATGGGACAGGAGAGGGGAGCGAGGGTCTCCCACGAACCGCACAGCTCCCACATTTCAACCGCATGCGAAATGCTCCCTCCAGAGCATCCAAAAACCAACATTAGCAGGGTCCGGTGGTACGAGAAGTGCTCCGCAAGCCCGTGCCATCCTTCACCCGAACAGAAACTATATGGAGCCCCTTTGAGGAGCTCCGGCGTTCGCGGGCGCCCAACCCGAAGTGCAGATTGATCAGAAAGCCATGGAAGTCGGGAGAACACAGTGTCTAAGGCAAGCAGGCAGCTCAGACAGCTCTACAGCAGCCTAAACACATGACAGGCTCGAGCAGCTCCCCGCGCTGCCAACACAACTGCTCGCGCCGGCTGCCAAGAAGCCAGATGCTGCTGCTGGAAAAAATATCTTCCAGAGTTTGGCACCGGGAGCCTGTGATTACCATCCAAATGGGAGGAGATGGAGTGGTAGAATGTGAGTTTAGTATTTAGCACCCCAGAACTGCGCAGCAGCCTTTGAAGGCGAAGGAAAAAAGTTCAAGCAAAATATTTTTGCTAAAAATACATTCGGAGAAATGGGCTCTTTTTTTTTGCTTCCTTTTTTTTTTTTTTTTTCTTTTTTAAATAGCAGAAAACCAAACTATTATTAAAGCGACGCAAAATATTTCATGTCCGTATCAATTAAATGAGCAAAACCAAAGAGGGCGGTGGATTCTTGTCTTTTGGGTTGATTTTGTGAAGGTTTTTAAGAGTTTTGTAAAGGTCAGAGCAGGAGCTCTTTGTCTCCGGGGCTGTTGCTCATGGAAAGTTCCACGGCAGATAGCGTCCCGGCGCGCTCCCCTTCCCAACACAAATAGAGATGGGTCCGAGCCTTCCGCGTGCCTTTGGGAAGGGTTGAGTTTGGCTCCAAAGTGAGCAGCTAGCCCTCGTCTCCGAGCCAAGGACAGCGAGCTCTCACTGTCCCAAATCTCCAGGGGTTTGGGTGACAACAGGGATCCATAAGGGTCTGGTTTTTAGTGAGGCTGAGACTCCCCAGGGAAGATGCTCTGGAAAAGCCAACCCAAGCAAAGGCTGCAGCCCGGCTGTCTGTACTCACCTCTCGTCTCCCTTCTTGCACTCGCGTACGTTCGCTGGTTCTGCTCCATGACTGGGAATCCGATTATGGCAGTAATAATAATAATAATAACCCAAGTGGGACCTCAGAAACCCGCATCTGGAAAATCAAGACTTAGAACTGTTTTGTGTTACTTGTATTTGTGGTTGCTTGTTTTTATGACAGATCTGGTTTTCAGCAAACATATCAGAAGAAAAGTAAACAAAGCCGTTTATAGTCTTCTTCCATCCTCTGATTTCTGGGCATGGCAGATGATTTTGAAAGGAAGGTGGGCAGGGAAGCGCAGTAAAGCTGTTCCCTCACTCAGGAACCCACCCGTGGATAGCACAGGTCATAACCTTCTCTTTGGAGCTATCTTGGAGCTCCAGTCCAAAAGTCTGGGCTATCTTGGAGGGCTCAAACTGTGACTGGTGACATGCGTGGTCTGAGCACAGCGATCAGAGCTGGCCAAAGCCTCCTTAGGGGTTTTGTCCTTGAAAGCAACAAAGATCCCATGTAATTGCTTGGCTAGTACAATTTTTTAGTAATTTTGGAGACAAATGACAATGTGAGTTTATAAATCCAGCTGTTCTCTGATAACTGAATGAGGGGACAGTGTGTCATCTAGCTCTCCATCCTGAAGACCAGTTTTGGCCCACATTCCCTATCCGTGGGCAGGCTGCGGGTTGCTGAGAAGGGGCTGGGAGAAGGCTCCCGAGCGGTGGAAGCTGGCGGAGATCCCAACTTTCGAAGGGACAGGTTGTGTGAAGGAAGCTCCTGGTTGTATATTCTCGTCTGCACCAGTCAGTGCACGCCGGCGCTCAGGGAGCTGCGTTATCCCGAGCAGAGCCTGGAGTCCCAGGTGTGCAGGGTGCCTGGACAGGCTTTGGCTTCATGTGGGAAGAAAATCTCTCTGATAGATGGGATTTTTTTTGGTCTTTTTTACTGCCATACAGTATTGCAAGCTATTACTTATCTCTTCCTGCATTACCACATTTCTGGGCTTCCCTTCTCATTCAAACTCTTGTGTTCTGGGGCACGCACTTTGTCCCAAGCTCAATTCCAGATTTACACCTTTTGCTCATGTTTTCTATAACTTCTGTCTCCTATTTCAGCATCCATGGTGAATTTAAATAATGTGTTCTTCAGATCATCTCCAAGTCCTTGCCAATAATGTTTTTAAGTTGATTAGCTTAACAAAGACTCCAGCAGCTCCTTAAATTATAAATTATCACCAATTTTGATCTGAGTTTCTGGTCAAAGACTGTATATTACTGTTCTGGTGTCTGCTTTGTATACCAACCACAGGAAATGTAATCTGGTCATACTTTACAAGGACAGCTTAAACCATTTAAGGGTCTTTAAATAAGTGGTCAGTTGTTTTAATGTCTGAAAGGTTTTTAGTTGACTTTCAGCAAAGGAAAAGCAGGAAAGTGAGCTGTGCCACAGATGGACTTACGCTTGCCTCTGTGAGGAGCGCCTGCCGTGGTGGATCCTGTGGTCTCCACGGCTTTTCCAGCCATCCAGGACATCTGGATACTGTGTGTTAGACATTCAGTTGGTGCTGCAGGTGCTGGGGGGTCTTAGCTGTAAATGTGTTGTCTGCAGACTTGTATTTAGGGACAAGGAGTCTCTTGAGTCAGCTAAGATGCAATATGGTGTGGGTAGTTTAAATATTAATACATTCTAGCCACTTTTAAGAGGTCCTCTAGCCAAGTTCTTTCCTGCTGTATGTTTTAACATCAACTCACAGATGCAGATTGTCTTAAAGACCTAAGTCTTGGATTGTCTTTGCACGTTTGCATCTTTGTTTGTTATCTTCTAACAGAGACTATGAATCTGTGGCTTCAGATGTATTGCTGTGAGATTTACTCAGGTGCTAAACATCAGCATCTCACCATTCTTCATTATTTGCCCCATGCCTGCTCTTATCTTGGGATAAATATGCATCAACTTTCGTTTCTAGAGAAACAGGCAGTTATGAGGTGCCATAAACGCAGTTTACACCATTCTGTAAATTGTGTTTATCTCACAATAACTTCTTTAGGGGCCCACATGCCCTGCAAGATTGCGTATGTGGACAGGTCCCCTGGACTCGCCACATGGGATGAGCTGTTTGGGATTCATGATGCAGGATTTGCATGTTAATTGGAGGTTTTAATTCATAGTAGCTGTTGCTTATCCACATAAGAGATACTTGTGGATTGTGGTAAGCAAACTCATTGTTCTGCCTATTATTCCTCATTTAAAGCCTCCTTTTTGGTCAGCAGGGGGGAAAAACTGTTGAGACTATTAAATTGAGGACCATCGGTTAATTTTGTGGTGTAAATTCAAATAGAAATAAAGTTACACTAAAGAAAAACAATGAGATTAATAAGGAATGAGTTGCAAACATATCTTAAAATAAAATCTAGCTCTTCTGTGAGTAGCGAGAAAAAAGATTTTCCTTCCACAAGTCACACAAGTGTTTGCTGTTGAGTTTGTGATGTGAGGGCACCTGAAAGGACTGCAAAGTGTTACCACATGGTACAAATGCACCTATGGGCACAGGTCTGAGCTCAGACTGCTCCGTGGGTCCCTTCCCTGCATTTGCAGGATCACTGGTGGCATCTACAACTTTCCTATGTGATGGTTGTGCCATGGTCTCCTTTTTAAATTCTTTAAGTATTTTAATTCATGCTGGATTATAACCCATTGCAACCATTTTTTTACAGCATACCAACGTTAGGACACTGCTATGGACAAGAACTGATTTCAGCAACTCTTTGTTAGCAACTTTGCTATTATTTTGGCATTTGCTTTTTTAGAGAAAAGTCTGAATCTTGCCTTCCTGGACCGATATATATCTTGTATTTCTGACTGAAGAAAATGCATTTATCTCATCTGCTTCTGGATCAGACTTAGTTGGGTTTCTAAATGTCATGTAGGGACATAATTTGCTTAAACTACAAAACAAATCTTTAAAGTGCCTGCACCAAGCACTTAAGGCAGTTATAGTGTCCTCTTCTTGTGGGTGAGCATGACTCTGCTCATTAGATGCAAGTCATCTAGCTTGAAAAGCTGCTGGTCATTCCCTCAGGTCATCAGCAGAGTTCGAGCAGCTCCAATTACCTGAGCAGAATAGTATCACTCATAACAGCCTAAGTAAATCAGGAAGTCACAGAACAAGGGAAGTAATTACAGCTTCTTTCAGTCCTGAAAAAGCAACCTGTTCTTTTACGACCCATCAAAACCATGTGTTTGCCTTTAGTGGTTAAAATAAAGGGTGTGCAATTTGGGAATAATCCAGCTATGAAGTTTCCTTAGTAATTGGCAAGTCCTAAAAGGTTTTCACTTCTGTAATTTAAAGGTGGTGAGCATGAGATTAATTCAGTTTTCTTTTAGATTAACCTTTAAGGGACACTGCAAAACCCAAGAATGACATTTTTGAATGGGGAACCCACATCTTGCCCTTTTGACATGAGGCTTATTTTGTTAATTAGCTTTATATTTCATTTATGATCCAATGTAGTCATAGTGTAAACTAGAATTTCATTCACTGTGACATTCAGAGCTCCTAAAATACTTGCCACTGTCATAAAAAGAACTAGTGTGCTCTTCATTCCTCATAGTAGCATTATCAGTTTGCGCAACTCTTGTTTTTCAGCGTTCGTTTCAACACACCCATTCATTTGATTCAGATTCAACAAATTCTAGGCAGAAAATAAATACTCATTTTCAGTGAGTCTACACGCAGTTTTTATCAATCATTTTTCGAACGTTCAGGTAGGGGCACACACTGCTGTCCTACTGGAGGGAACCTCTGTAAATCCGAAGGCGAACAATCTATTCTTTTTTTTTCTTGGAAATAAAAAACCTGATCCCACATGATACTTCAGGCTGTGCTTTCACCAAGCATATGAGTAATCTGGCTGAAATCAGTGGGATGACTCAAAATGCTTAAAATGATGTGTATCCCTGCCCCTGGACATTTAATACAGGACGTGCAATGTTGGAGGAAGAGTTTTTGCCTCAGTTGTGCTCCATTCACTCTTCTCAAAAAAAAGTAATGGATGGAGCACTGCTTGTGCTCTTTGGTAGGGAAGAGGTCGTAAGATTGCATCTTAACTTTTGATTAAATAATTCAATACTTAAATCACCTTGTCAGACCATTCAGTGTTTACTTGGTATCTTTATGTGGGATTTTCAGTATCATTTGTGCCAAGTAACTCACTTGACAGAAGTGGCCTATTTTCCTGTACTGTACTTTATACAAATGGCTGCCTCTTTCTCAGGTGTATTTGTTGCTAATTAACCAAATAATTATATCACCAGTAGGCTGTGAGCATGCAACACACGATGGAGGTACGATCCTGAGATGGGATAGTTGGTGGGTTTTCCAGAGGATGGATGGGTCTCCACGCATAGCTCTCTATCAGGGCTAGATCTGTGTCTTCCTAACAAGCAATGTTTTTGTTTCAGGAAGGAAAATCTGGGATTTTTGGAAAATCTGCTGTGTACTGCACATTTTTCAATTGCTGTGAAAATGGTTGGAATTTTGTCTTCTCGATCGGAGTAACCACAGTGAGCCCAGAGCAGCAGTACAGCTGACGAGGTGAGGATCTCACATCCAGCATCTCACGGCCATGTCCTCTTCAGTGTCACTTGTCCCAGGAGCTTTGGGGAGAAGCAAGGCTGGTGCTGAGGGCTTCGATGAGCGCATGTCCACGCTGTTTGCAATTTCCTCAGCAGAACTACTAAAATATAGCTGTGCTCTGCGTGTTTATCCCTGTCACTTGAGTTATGGAGAAAACAGTCTACTTCGAGACACAAGCCAAGGTGCTAGGAAAAGGATATTCCCCAGTGAAAAGAAATGGGGTCTTTTGTCTGCCTTTCCCTAAAGAGCCCTCCCTTCCCTAGCAAGCGTGGAGGAGTTGCAAAGGAGTGAGCCGGAATCTATTGAAGAGATGAGGGAAAATCTCCTTTTTCTTCCTCACGCTGAGCTCGTATCCTTGAGCCTTTTCCCATTGTTTTCCAGATATTGTTTTTCAAAGTCAGCTGCCCTTGCGGCTTGTGATTTGTGGCTTGCGCTCCTACAGCCCGGGGTCCCCGCTTCCAGAACGTGGACCTTCCGTGCCAAAAATGTTCCCGTGCACGATGTTCTCATGAGCTATATTGAGAGCAGTTCCTCGCTGGACTTGCAGCATCCCCATGGTGGAGGCAAAGCCAAGCTAGTTCAGAGTTGGCCAGGTCAGGCCCCAGATGTCCAGGGCTTAGCGCAGGCTACGGCCGCGTTGCAGCTCGATCTCGGGACACTTTTGCAGCCCACAATGAGTTTCCCACTGGAACTGGGAAAGTAGTGAGGCTGCTACCCAGCTCAAGTCTGCAAAACTCATGCAGTCAGGGCCATGGCAAACAAACTGCACGTAGCTTGAGTTTCGTCTCATTTTTTCAACTCCGGCCAACCAGGAATGTAAACCACACTGACCAAGCAAAACCGGGGAAAGTGCCAGTGAATGTAGAAATAAGAATAGGAAGGAAGATGTGGAAAGCACGAGGTAAGAAAACGAACAGTTTTTTTTTTTTTTTTTTTTTTTAACACTCAACCTTTTGACTCAGGTCAGGCTTTGCAAAGCTGTCGAATGTCTGTGGAAGTGATCTGCGCTTTCTTGGTAAGACCTCTGGTGTTAGTGACTCCTAAGTCAGCATTTGGGTGAGCATTAGCTGAAATACTTGTTTGGTAGAAATGCCACATGGATACAAAGCTGACAAGCCACCTACCACTGCCATTAGGGAGACTGATCCAACCCCCATAGGGGATAGTGCCAATGAGGAAAGCTGGATTCGCTTCTAGATTCAGATGTAGGAGGAAAATACAAACATCCCAGATGCCTTCGCCCATGGTTTGTGAATGTTCAGATCTAGGGACATTTTTTGACTCTATGAAGGTAAACTTAGTCCTCTAGAGGGCATGGTTACACTGATTATATATTTAATAATTAACTAGTTTTGCCTTGAGTGTGTGTTCACTTTTACTAGTGTAAATGAAGGATAAAAGCACTGACAGCCATAGACTTTTATTATCTTTTTACCTTATTGTAAGATCTTCCGTATCATCTGGTTTCTTGAGGAGGCTAATCCTGGGTGGGCCAGAAGGTTTGGGTTTGATCATGGGTGAAACTTTCCAAGAGGCAGCTCTATTTCTTTCCTTTTCAGTCAAATTTCATAGTTAACAGAATTGTGCAGATGTGAAAATGGCCGTCATCTTTCCTACTGTACGTGTTTCCCTGGCATGCGGATGTAGCAGAGATTGGGATCAGGGACCTCGTAATCCCCAGGAAGATGCTGTACTGACTGATCCCCAAATTAACCTCCTCTCATTGCAGCATCGGCAAAGTCATTTTAATCTGGAAGTCATGTCTTTGCACAGCTTTCACGAGCTTCACTTGTCTGTAATGCAAACACCTGTATTTTATTCCATTTTACAGTATTTAAATCCCCTTATAAAATAAACGGCTACTCACTGGAACGTTACCCATGCTGTATGCCCAAGACCGGATGAATTTAAGAGCTAAGATGGACTGGTGAGTAAGAGAGACTGGGAACAGTCATGAGACGATGTTTCAGACGGGAAATATCAGTCTCTTTCTTGGCATCTCAGTATATTGCACGTGCCTATCATGTTAAGATTTCTTTCTTGGATCATTCGGGTGCCAAACCAACACTTAGGAACCTGAAAGTGTGTTAATCTGCACTAATTTGTCGCCATCTCTGAGCTGCGCTGCACGGTATGGCTTTGCCTCTCCCTTTTCTTGGTTACTTTTGGAAGTCATCCTTGGCCATCCAGTCTCCTTGTGCTAGGCTGAGATATGAGATATTTATGCTACTGCATTTACTCAATTTACTCGCAGAAAAAAAAAAAAAAAAGAGAAAAAAAAGAGATGTTGCTATTTGGAGAGGTTATTTTTTCTCATGACAGAGAAAGTGATGTTCTTAACTGGTTTAAAATATACTCAGTAGTATATGGGTGAACTAGATATTCTTCGTATGCTTCTACGCTTCCCATTTCAACACAGACCTTATTAGGGCTGGACTGCCCTTACTTAAGACTGACCTTACAACCCTAAGCCAAATCCAACATGATTTGTTGCCTTACACAGTTTGGTCATTAGTAAGTGGTCTTCATAAGGAAGAATAAAATGTGGTAGACTGAAGTCCCGGAAATCTGAAGTTGAGCTGGTGATCTGATCTTTGTCTGAAAAAAGGAAGCAAAGATCTTAAAATCTGTCAAAAAGATGCCTGTGAGTGTCAGCATTGGAACAAGGGAGGTGCCTTAGGTATTGCCAAGTGGCCTGAGCAATTTGGGGCATTAAGAAATGTGCTGCAACATAAGAGAGCACAAAGACCGTGGCTACTTTCTGTAAGGAGCAGGGCAAGGCAGCGTGTCCCCTCAGAGTGTCCCCTGGCCTGTCCCTTTGGCACGTCCTGAGCTGTGCCCTGGCTCGGGCTGCCAAGTGCTCCATATGCTCTAGGTCAGCTTTGTGAGACAACCAGATAGCACTTGCTCCTGAAGAATTCCAGCCAAGATTGATGCACTGGAAAAGACCTCTTTAGAGCTTATTTCCTAAGATTAGAATTTACTAGATGTATCTAGTGAAACTTTTATTCTCAGTTTTAGGATGAGAGCCAGGCAAAACTATCCCTTGAAAGAAACTAGAAAAAGTGATCTGATTTTATCTTCTCCCTTTTGTCTTCATTTTCAGCTAATATTTGCATTTATTAGCCGCAAGGATTTCCCGAGCGCTAACCTGGGGCAGGTCTTCCCAGGCTTCTCAGTGTTGAACCTGTTTCTGCATTTCCACCTCCCGAGATTTTGGGGAAAACGTGTGCAGTGCTTAAATCAATAATAACAATACTAATGCTATTATTAGAATTAATAATAACAACAGTAAAGTGAAACAGATTTGGAGAGTGCAGGACTCCCGGTTGTGATGGTTACATTCATGCAGCTGGAAGCAGGATGTTCCACTGGAGGTAGCAGATTGTCCGGATGCCGTCTCCTTCCTCAGCACCATGTTTGATGCTAGTTTAGACCAGTGGTTGTTGCAGAAATTATCAGTACAGCACTACCAATATATTAATTTGAGAGAGGTGTTAATTGCTGGCAGAAAAAATTGCTGGTAGAAAGTGAACCTGACTGAGTCAATTGATTTAAGTAATCCCATGAGGTCCAGTTGGGATCCCATTCTTTACTAGGGGATTCCAAGATGGACTGCAGCTTAAGTGCCACAAATGTCCAAGTCTTTCATCAGGGTAAGATTCAGGGAGTAAGTCACAGTGATTCGGAAACACGTGTAAAGACGACTGCATTCTGGAGACACCCCAGCTAACTCGGGAGAGTTAAGCTAGGCTCAAGCGTAGACCACCTGCAGCTGTGAGCGCTGCACACTATGCCTGTCCCTGCTAACTCAGCCAGACCAAGCAGACAGCACTGAGACTTGTACGGCTACAGTTACTCAAAATAAGCTCATCTGCAGCCAATCCAGATACCTCTGCATTACGCCGTAGGTTGCGGTGTAGACATCCCTTGACGCTCCTGAGGGCTGGATGCACTTGCGTAATTTTTTGCAGCATACATGAAAATGCAGCGTGTAGGCTGTGCGGGAGGGAGGAGGGGATTGGAACGGGGTGCTGTTGGCTTCGACACTGGACACACTGTCTCATACTGTTATTGCTGCAACCATTTCATTCTAATTCATCCGTATCAACCGTTTTTAGGTCTTTGCAGCATTTCCCTCTCACCATCATGCTGAAGAAGGCTTTGGCCAGGCTTCATTATGCTTGGCTGGTGTCAGCAAAGGAGTGAGTGACACCGTTATCCAAGTCTATCTCCCCACCACAATGCAGACAGCCAAGCACTGTTGGCCCCAATGGATATTGCTCAGCAGATCTTTGTCAGGCTTGTTCAAACAAGATTTGTTACCATTGACCTACCAGCTAAAGTTCATGCCTCTGACTCCAGGATACTTCTTGTCTTGGTGTCATTTGTTCACTCAAATAATTGGTTATTGTAAGATTATCACATTAAGAGGGATTTTTTTGGTTGTTTGTTTTAAGAAGAACAGCATTCTTCTTACTATCAGATGCTGGGTAGGTAGTGGATTCGGTTGCTTTTTATTCCAGTGTGGATTTGGGTAGTGAACATGAGAGAATATAAGCCTTGGACAGAACCACTGCTATAGAAATCTCCCCCAAGCCTCTGCCAGTTTAATTCCTTGCTGGCTAATGCAGCTCAGGCGTCTGTTAAATGAAAGGTGCCAATCATGCAGAATTATACGGTGGTTTTGAACAAAGCCAACTCACCTGTTTGCTGGAGACTTGAATCAGACCACCAAACGCATTTTCACTTATGCCTAGAAATGAGCCAAACCCACAGAGTCCAGATCCAAATCTGGCTTCGAGCTCTTAAGGTCTGATTCTGATGGTCTCTATGGCTTCTTTACTTAAAACACTGTAAGGAGATCAAAGAGTGCGTTCAAATTAGACCTCTGTGGCATGACAGAGCATCGAGCCCGGAGCCACCACGGAATATGACCTGACCAGATTTCCCCTCTCTAAACAGAGGAGTTAGTAGGTTTTTGTTTGTTTGTTTTCTTTTGTTTTTCTAATTTGAGCTACTTTTGCTCACTTACGTGGTTTTACTTTTCATTTCCTCCATGCCTAGATCTATGCAAGGTCCTCGATTGATTCAAGCATCACACACCAAAACTGATGTTGGCCCATCTTATTCTCACAATGATTTCCAAAATGTCGAGCAGAATGTATTTTGGGCCTTATGTCTGAAATAGCTGTTTTTCTTCTATCTATCCACTGCATTCAAAGGAGCTGGCTGCAGGAAGAAAGGCTGAATTTTATCAAGTCTTTTTATTTAGATAAAATTTAAGGACTAAGCACTCACTGTGGGAGCTGATTAGCAGGCCTGCACTTCTTACTTGCACTCTCTGAATCTTCAAATCCTAACAGAAAGAAGAAAACTCTTCATCTTTCCAAAACAGAGTCCCTAGATACTGGACAGTTTTCTGCATTTAATTATTTGGGGAGATACCTTGTGAGCCAAGGTCCTGTCTTCTTTGTAGAGCTCCTCTAAGAGAACATCGTGCTTTCCACCAAGGGGTTTGTCTTAGTGGCTGCAGTCTTAACATTTCTGGGATCCATCAGCAAGTGCTGGCACCCAAACGCCCAGCATAGCACTGGAGGGTGGTGGCCATCCTGGGAAAATGTAATTTCCGAAGTGGAGTGTGACTTCATCAAGCCAAGAAGCTCTGCCGAAGGCTGATTTGGAGGTTCCCTTTGAACACAGGTCAGGTATGTGGCTATAGGTCTATGGAATTTTAGTGTTTCCTAGTTGAAATTATTCCTACTACATTTTCAAATTTCCTTTCAAGTTCCTAATTACCAACAGCCAAACCAAACTAGCTTGAAGCCCTAAGTCTCTCTGTCCATCCACAGCCTGACAGCTTTGCCAAGCAGTATTCTGTTACATTACTTACATAAATTATTTTCTATGCCTTCAATATATTTCTAGTTTTAAAAAATATGTTTTCTTTAGAATCTGTTTTTATTTTTTTCTCCTTTAGTGACTTTACCTTTGCTGCATCCCTTGCCATCACGTATCAAGGGATAGTTTTTCAGGACAGTTTTTGGGTGCTTATATAAGTAAATTTATCCCAGGAAACGTATTTCTAGAGGTCAATTGAAGTGCATGGATCTCCATTGTTTCTGGAGAGATTTTTAGGCAGTGCCTTCTTGATAAATTGACTGAATTTCCCTTGGTTTACAACGGTGACTGTAGCACTGTTCAGCAGCCTCCTGCGTGGTCATTTTGCCTGGGACTTGAAATGCCTCTTCCTTAATCACACCTCCTGAGGAGTCTGTTCTAAATCCCTTGACTCGAGCAAGTTCTCACGGACTTCAGTGGCAGCTTGAGTCGCATGAGAAAAGCAACAGGCATCGCCGTGCAGGAAGGAAGTTTCCAGGTACGAGGTGCACTCGCGGCTGCAGCACGTCCCCACATCCCTGCCCTGCAGCTCCAGTTCCCCGCTCTATCCATAGGGAAAACTGTGCAGAGCCTCCTTCAGCGATACCTCTTGCACACAGACCCCACTGCCCAGCATGGGCTCTCCCCACTTGGAAGCACAACTGGCTTTCATGAAAGGAGAAACTATTTTTGCATGGAAATGGAAAGGACCCGAGTGCAGAATGAGGACAGAGAGTGTGAAGCAAGGCTCGCTGTCTCCAAGCTGAAGGAAAAAAAATACAGATGTAGAAACAGGTGTTCAGGATATGTCTTTCCCACCTTACATCCCTGTCCAAGCTAATCCACATTTGAGGACACCAAATACTGCAAGCATTCCTCTTTCTCCCAATACAACTGCATTCATTCTTCCATCCCACAGCTTTCAGCACCACGCGTATTCCATCCCCACAGAACATAACTCGCATACCTCCCCAGCCACAAGCACACATCCTACTCATAGTCTTCCATGCTTACAAGAACAGGCCGGCTAGAGAAAATTACACTTTACTTAGATATTGGCTATTGTAATAAGAAGGAGATCGTCTTTGTCTATTCTTCTTGGTCACAGAAGTCCAGTCCAAACTGAGTTGCTTCTTTTTTTTTTCTTAAAATCAAAGTAATTTGTGAAATAAAGGGAGAAACAGTGATTAGATGCCCATTGCAAGTACAAAAAGGAAAAAAAAATCACCTTCAGATGGAAAAGACCTCTTATATCACCTGTAGATCGAATCCAAAAGTGGATGTACTTACATCTCACTGAATAAGACTTTATCTTAAGCAGAAGGCAGGTCATGGTGTTTACTGTAGACTGTCAAATGCATTTGGTGAAATTGAGAGTACATCAGTGCTTTTAAAACTTGTGGGGGAGGATCTGCATCATTCCCTGCTTGGAGCAGCAGGCTACACATCCTCGGCAGAGGGAGCTGAATGGAAATTGCTTGCTCTGCTCCTCAGCGTGAGTGGTTGATTACAGCATATGTGGTTAACTCTTGCTGGGCACAAAGATTGGGCACTCTTTGTCACATCTCCAACGTGTTCCTGCCCCAAGAGTTGTGTTTGCAGCTCCTGTTTCAGTCAAATTTGTGAGAGCACCAAGCATAAAGGAAAAAGGAATGATGAGGTTTCTATGGAAATGTGGTTCTTGCCCTTGTCTGCCAGAGCTGCCATGGCAGAGGATGGCAGTGGAAGAAGGGTTGCCAGCTTTGAACTTGAGCATTTTTTCAATTCTCATCGACGGACGCTTTGAAGGAAGTTCTGAAGCAGTTCACACGTCATCCAGAGTTCGTTGCCCATTCTGCTGGCATGCACCACAGCTTCTGAGAGATCTAAAACCGTTCTAGAAATCTGCAGCCAGTGAGCCCCACTATTAGTTCTACCATTTTGCCCTGCAGATCTGACCTCTTTAAGAGTGATTCGATGTTTCTTCAAGAAACACCCTGTCTCTATGAAGAAATGCCGACAGAGGAGAAGTTTCAAGCTTGCTATTTTTATTTAAGCTGTTGGAACAGTATGGACATAATGTAAGTAACTGGACCGGCCAAGAGGGTGTCTGTCAGTCCGTGACTCAGTCTTCAGATCAGACAGATGCAAGCCCAAAAGTCATGATAATAAATAATTTATTTTGTACATTTCAAAGCACCAGATAGAGTAAAGTTAATGTTTTCCTTGGATGCAGGCGTTACTGGTCGGCTGTGTTTGCTTCCCACACCAGCAATAACATGTTCTGAATGAGTGTAGGAAGACTCCGACCACCATTCTGCCAGAGCCGACTTGTTCCTGAAGCAGCTGAAGGCTGCTGAGTCTGAATAAATCACTGTGGAATAACTTAATGTGCAGTTCCGAGGCACGTGGCATCATCAGGTTTGTGCTCCGTCACTCAGAGGTAAGTCAGCCAGGTAGTCCTCTCAAGAACGTGGACCTGGGGTTATTTCGGTTTATTCATCGTGTTCATGGCGACACTGCCGAGCCACATGTGCTAAGGGAGAATGTCAGAAGACCAAAAGATGATTTCCTGTCCTGTAGACTGCCACAGGGAAAGGAAATACATAGCAAAGAGTTCTCTTTCCACTCAGGTGGGATGTGGAAACACAGAAGCCTGTCAGGATTCTTATGGATGCTGTCCATCCAGAGTGCTCTCTTGGATCCAAGTATCCCTCTTGTAAAAGAAGTGAGGGAGTCTAACCAGAGATCTCCCCAGAAGAGCTTTTGCAGGAGTTAGGCAGCGTGGTGCTCTGAAGGTTTTAAACCTGTGCTATCAGAGGACACTTTGAAATAGCTAAACAGATTAGATGATAGTGATATTAAAAACCCCTTTCTGAAGCCTGCTTTTCAGTAAATTCATGACACAAACTCTCTGCTCACTAGAATTTTGTTTTTCTGATCCAGCATGAAGTTGAGGGCTGTTGAATTCAGGTCTTAGAAAACCTCAATATTTCAGATGCTCTGTAAAGATTAAGAGCAGAGTTTACCAAGGAGCTGGATATGACTTTGCTTACAGAAAGGAAACATAAAGCATTACATATTATTTATTAGCAACATATTCCTGGACAAACTGTCTGTCAGGGTCACAAACAAGCTCTTAGCCATGGACCTCCCTTTGAGGACAGATGATATGAACCATCATGCAGATTTTTAGTGCAGATCTAGATCTCATTTAGGAGAGTTTGCAAATCAGTTCTTACTTCAAAAGCTTCTGGCTGTACATATATTGTAATTGCCCGATGAAGGCAAAAATACTTACTCTCTTAGCCAACTCCCAGTGTAACTTGGCACATGTTGCGGCATCTTCAGACATAAACTTTGGGTCATGCACACCCTTATTGCAACAGCCCTGAATTGCATTTATAAAGCAAAAGTGATGTCACGGTTAATGTCCCTGTAGTCCTTGAGTCCATTTATGCTGGGTGCTATATACATATAGATTTAAAAGATGAGTCCTGCCTTGAGAAGTTTACGTTCTCTGGTTTACATGGCTCAATTTGCAGATCATTTGCATTAAGTTTACTAGTACTAAACCTTTTCATAGTTGCTAATTCTGCAAACTCAAAGTGGGACTCTGCAAGCTTCTCACGTGTTTACCAGTACTGGCAATAAAGGTCCGTCAGATTGGTAAACGTAACAATTTTTTGTGTTTATGTACAGCCTACAATTAATCATAAAAGTGGTGTTATAGATCCACTGGGTAAGAAGGAACATTTTTTAATAGTCATCACTCCCCTGGGTACAACTACACTTTTAACACCTGCAGTAGCCAATGAGCACCTCTGCCAGCTAAAACACCTCTCTAGAAGAATAACTAATACTTTAGAATAACTTATAGAATAACTAATACTTCCTGGAAAAGTTTGCAATTAGGTTCAAATGTCCTAGAATAGAGCACCCAAAGGATCAAAGCCACCTTCAGCAGGTTTTGGCTGGGGCCTTCAGGAGAAGTGGAAGAGGAGAAAGCATGAGGCAGACTGCTTTCCCTTTCAATCCCTTTTCAATGCAATTTTTAGGACACTTGCAGCTTGGGGTGCTCAGAAATAAACAGCAAAGCAGAGATAGTCCCTCCCGAACACGCTCCCAAACAAGACGCTCAGGCTGCAGGCTCCAAGCTATCGAATACTTTGTCAGTCTCAGCAAGTTGGTAAATAAAGAAAAGATTCTTCCACATAAATCTCTGGATCTGATCCTCACAAAGAGTGCTTTCAGTCCGAGCTCCTACTTTAATACACTACGGCTGTGGAAGAGAACAGCGAGTCTTATTTACGCATCCAGCAGCAGTTTATGACGGGCACCATCTCATCTCAAGGGTCTGACATATACATGCATCGTTGTCCAATTTGCAAATTCTTGCATCTAAAAGTTTAATAAGCTCTTCATTTGATTTCTTAATGTTTTTCACGGAAAGTGAAAGTTTTTCCTGGCAGAGCTGGGACTGTAAGCCCTTT
Source organism: Crypturellus tataupa (assembly GCA_034781795.1). Classification (NCBI taxonomy): domain Eukaryota; kingdom Metazoa; phylum Chordata; class Aves; order Tinamiformes; family Tinamidae; genus Crypturellus; species Crypturellus tataupa. The sequence goes on along the minus strand of JAWLRI010000139.1, from coordinate 1,727,169 downwards.
TATCTGCACCCCATAAAGGCCTAGGATGTCTCTTTGAGTTCGGCCAATAATTTGAAAGTAATCCAGATTTTGTTTTTCCTGCAGGTTTAAATGAAAAGTGAATGTTTTAAGTGGAGGAGTAAGAAGTACATTGAATTTGGAAATATTACAACAGCAGCAGCAGAGCTCTGGAAAAATTCAAGGAGTTATTAAAATCTTTAAAACTCAATTGTTTAGAAATTAGGCACATAGTTTAAAAATGACGTTTTGGCAAAGCTGCCTGATTTACCCTTCCCATCACATAGTACATTAAAGCTCTGCAGTATGTCCAGTCTTAGCTGGCCAGAATCCAAGAGTGTCCTGTGGTTGCCTCAAAAGCCACCAGATGACCACGCAACGGCATTTGCAGTGGTTGCTCGTCATCAGCACGTGAGAAAGACTCGGGGCTCGATTCTAAATTGTTGGAAACAAAGATGACTTTCTGCCATTTACATCATTTGGTAGTACATCCAAGCCCTTGGAAAGGGAGGCCACTAAGGCAGATGATCGTTTTCTCCCATGATACTGCAAGTGTCCTACCCTGAGCGACTTGGAGTGTCTTGAGGCTGAGCGGCTTCTCTCACGCTGAAGGAACAAAAGAACATCTGGTCCTAGCTACTGTTTTTCAACTGGATCATCTTGTGCCTCACTAAAATGAATGAGAAACACATGCAGGCTGTATTTTTGAAAAGTTGTATTTCATTGATGCAACTAAAGTAGTGATTTTCACATGCAATTAGATACACAGATGTAGACAAGCAACAATTTACACACACACTACATTTCCAACGAGGCCCTATGTACATTCCCATATGCTTTACACATGCGAAATACGCACATGGCGAAGAGGCATGGGAAAGTATTTACATGTGCAATTGTATCTTCCCACAGCAATGCCTGGGAATTAGAAAGCACTAACTTGGACAATATTTTGGATGTAAAATCTGATGACACTTTCAATTCTATTCTGCAGGCCCCGCTATAAATAATACTAATTATTAATTATGATCTGCCTACAACAGCATTTCACCAGGCACTTTGCAGATATGCCAGAGAATAGGGAGCTCCAATCACCCTTGTGTTACTGCGTTTGCCAGGAGTATTTTTGGAATAATCACTGTCCAAAGACCTTTAGAAACATGTTATATGCAGGCGTTTCCAAAAGACGGATGAAGAATGGAAAAGGCAGAGCAGCACAGTACAACCAAGCCAGTCCATTCAGGTACAGGTCAAGATTGTAAAAACTATTTTTTTTTAATTATCTTTTCTTACTATGTCACCAATATCATCCAGCTATATCTAACTATGCAAGTTTTTCTACGACCAGAAGTGCTAAAAATGTAAATGTAAAACTTAACAATCTGCTGCACACAAATACTGTAAAATCTACAAAGTATCTGAGCTCTGTCAAACCAAATGCTCCATAATGCTTTGGTGCTGTGGAAAAAATGCAGGATCTATGGCTGACCTTTCAAAACCATTGGGAGAAAAAAAGCTGTATATACAAAGCTGTATATATATTCAAAGAGCGTTGAATACGCTCTTCTTGCATGTTTAGCTACTATGGATGCAGTGCTGGCTGGTTCTGTTCTAAGTCTTCCATGGTATGTTTGGGTATTTGAAGTGCAGTGTGATGGTGCCACGTGGTCTCTGGGAGCTGTGGCCTTGGTGGCACTGCAGTGTGCTGTGCCCAGCGTCAGCACTGCCGGACCTGTGCTGGCCTTTGAGTAGGGAACACAGCCCCGGTGCTGTAACTAGAGCCTCGTTCTGTCCCAGCAGCGGGTTCCTGGGGTTTGGGGTGGAGAGGGAGACCCAGCAAGGGTCTGGAAGACTAAACTGGGTGTTAGAAAGAGCTAATGGCTGTCTCCAAACTGGGAGAAGGAAGTGGAATGGGAAGGCCGTGGAGAAGGGCCTTGGATAGGAGGCATAGATGAGAGAAGGGGAAGGCAGGCAGAGGAGTAGCTGTGATGGGGAGACAAGGGCAGCTGCACTGAGGTGTGGAGAACCGTGAGCTGCTGCGGTGCTGCACTGAATCCACGTGCGTTCCCAGCAGCCAGATGCCTCCATGCACGAGCCCTTGCACCAGCAATTACCTGCTTGGCTTCTGGCAGGGAGCTGGCAAGAGGCTGCCACACGTTTCTCAAAAGAGACTATTTACGTGACCTCTTCAGTTTCTATTAGCAGGCCAAACAAACTGCAAGTGCCAACATACTGAAGAAGTGGAAAAGTTAGTTTATAGAAGGGAAAAAAGGGAAGGAAAAGAAAAACAAAACCCAAGTTCTTTCCACAATGTTTTCATTCCCATGTCTTAACCACAGTATTCCCAGCACATGTTTTTCTTATGGTGCATCTGAAAAGCAACCACAATGCAAAAGCAACTTCAGAATTTGTAATGAAAGCAAAGCTGAGAGCAGTAAGTGTGGAGAGAAGACAACAAGAAGCAGATATGGGAGCAGGGCATGGGTTTACTGCGTGCTTTCACTGTCGTCTCCTGCAACCACAGCCAGAACCTTCCTGTGGAGCTGACCCCTTAAGAGAGCATGGGTTCAAATGCCAGGGAAGTCTTTCAACCAGGTTATTTTAGATTTTTTAGTTCCCTTATCTCAGCTTGAAAGAGCAGGGCATGACCAAAACATGAGTAAGTGCAACTCCATTGTCCCTCTAGTCACCGGGGGCAAGAAGACCTCTCTTAAATCATCGTATTGCTTTATGCCACCATGTAGAAGATCCATTTCTTGGTTTACCATGTTACCTGTGCCTTATCTGTTCGAGGGAATATCGAACCTGCCAGCAGTGGGACTGCCTGTTGCCTGTTTGAAGAACCAGTAAAACTCTTCCAGACAAGGGGAGTTTGGTGCTGTGGGTGTTACAAGGGTGTCAACTGCTAGATGATACTTTATTGTGTTGTGCTGTAGGATCTCCAGTCAAATATCAGTTAATGACTGGTAGTTTGCAGTACCCAGTCTAAGATGAACCACATTAGGGTACAGTGTGCAGCAGCACCCATGAGAATGGTTCAGGACGGGCTGCATAGCTGAGAGCTGGGTTTCAGCTACAAATCAGGTTTGCCAGTGAGCAGTCTCTTCCTTGGATAATACTGATCTGTCTTTTAAGCGTTGAAAGAGTATGAAGACCCAAAAATGTGTGAGAAGTAAGAAACTAGATTCCAGTTACCAGAAGATACCCGCAGAAGACCTCTAGTCAGTTTGACCCCTTGTGGTCCTAACTTGTGCCCAGCTGTGGTAAATTCAGAAAAGGGTCCTCAGCATCAATAGACCAGGCCAGCCTGTCCAGAAGGAGTTACTTTCTTTATTCAGTGTTGTGCCAAAAGGTAGCCAAGTGCGATGAAATATTTTCTAAGCAACTCTATTTGTGTTCAAGAGTCAAGATTTTCTGGGAAAAATTCCCAAATTAAATGGAAAAATAATTCCTCCAAGTCACCCAAGCATGACTGACATGACAAATCACGAAGTAGCTACCTGGAACCTGGGCTCAGTACTTGAGCTCAGCAGCTCTTCTTTTTGAAATGACTTGGATTATTGTGTTTCTCTTATACCTTTGCCTAATCCTCAGATTTAAGTGAGATTCTTGGCTGACTGGAAACAACATAATTTTATCAAAACCAATCAAGAGGTAGCAGCGTAGCTCATCTGGGAATCTAGGCCACTGTAATCCTCCTAGTTTTATTGTAGCTGTTTTTTCATTGCATTACATAATTTTTCACTTAAGAAATCTAATATCTCTAACTTGTGGTTTTATATCTAGCAGCTTGCACTGTTATAGAGAACAGACTATCAGTGCAAGCACTCTATGCTGTAGCCTAACACAGAATCCATACAATTTTTGTTTCAGAACTGATGACTTGGCTTCAATGAAGATTACAGATGTGCTGCCTGAGACATTGTATGTATTCAGTGCAGAAGACACTCTTTCCCCTAAAATCAGTCCAAACTACAGTCAGTTTAAAGGAAGAGAAGAGTCCTGGAAACATCAGAGGTGAGATCTTCAGTAGTTCCCACAATTGTGGCCAACCCTGTAAGCCTTGAATTAATGCAACCAAGCTTTTAGAGCCTGAACCTCTCAGATTTAAGGATTTCTAGGTAAGCAGGGTGGATTTTTTGTTTGTCTGTTTCTTTGTTTTGTTTCGTTCTGGTGTCCATCCTTTTCCCCAGGAAAAGGACGCTGTGTCCTGGGAGGCAACGCGGTTCTGCAGCTTAGCCCTTGCTACAGGCTCCCACTGCCTCCGCCGGCCATGGCTCTCCCTGGGCGCTCGCATTTGAGGCTTGGCACCACGAAAGCCACTATCAGCTTATATAATTCCGTAATCTCTTTTCCACCGTGTTTTCCACCTATCCAGACACATCAGAATAGCAGTGATCACTGACCCAACAAACTGTTTGCCCAGACAGAGCCATGTGCAGATGCCAGTAGCTGCTCTCCTGCATTAACTCGGTCCCAGGGTGACTAAGCTCCGTCGCTTTCTGAGATTTTTGTCAACACCTTAGTATTATTAAAATTTTGTTTTTAAAGTCAATTTCCTTTTCTTTTCTTTGTAGTTTATAGAGTGTTGCTGGAGAACTTCTCCCAGGCTGAAATTAGGATCAGCTCCAGGTCTGCAATCATATCAACAGTAGGATCGTGATTTATTTCGGAGGTGACTGGGTAATTACCCATACCCCACACACACCTTCCGCTCACACTGCGTTTCCCTGCGGCTAATGAGGCTTCGTGGCAAGCAGGAGGACGGGCCGCTCCACCAAGCCCCCACGCAGATGGGTGAGATCTGGAAGTGAATCCGTCCGCCTTGAAGGCAGCGGGTCCCCAGAGCAGTAGGATGCTGCTGCGGATGTGAGTGGCCCGGCTTTGTTAAACTGATTAACGGTGGTACGTCAGCACCGCGACAACCTTCATCCTAGCACAGATGTCTGAGGAAAGGTCAGCACTGAAAAAAGAATTGCCAGGCTCGTGATCTCAGTGTTCTTTTTCCAGCTATTTCTGTCCTGGTGAAGTTTAAATTAATTTGTTTTGCTATTATAGCTTATGTCCTCTACAGCAGCACATCCCCAGAGCTGGCCAGTGGACGAGAGCTCAGAGCTCCAGAACTTGCTATTAAATATTTAGGAGCCTGAATCCATCCTGGGAAACACTTAGGATTTGGGGTTTATTTGGTATTATGTAGTGACTTTCACGCTGTGGATTGGGCAGTTTGTACCTTCGGGAGAAGGGAGCAAAGCAGGAGTGCTGAGGAGGAGCTCGGCACCGGGCTGTGCCAGGCGGCCGGGCTCGGACCATCGGCTCCGGCGCTGCCTCTGGCCCGGCAGGCTTTGAACTCCGTCTGGAGTGCGCTCTGCATTGGCCCCCGACATAAATTAGAGCAGCCTGGAGACTGTTATAAATTACCAAAGTGCTCTAGCCCCAGAGGCAGGCACACATCTGGCCACGCTCCCATCAGGGGAGCGGTGTTGGAGGTATTAGTTTGACTCTGTCTCACAGTTGGACTTCCCTTTACTGGGGTGATCTTCTCAGGGCTGCTTATTCCCGGGGCAGGGCTGTTGTGCTAGCCTAGCTGGGGAGTAATTTCCATCTTTGCCTTTTTGGATTTTTCTTTTATAATCATAGTGTGAAGTGTTTCCAGCCCAGGTACCTGCCTTCGTCTCTGGTGTCTCTGGCCAAGGGAGCATCTCCCCTCTGCTGCGGAGCCCTGGAGAAGACCCTACCCCAACACTTTTCTGCCTGCAGCGTGGCTCAAACCCAACCCAGTGTCGCTCAGCAAGGACCCAGGTAATAGTCTGAGTGCAGATGCCCCGAGTGTTGGTACAAACTGGTTAATTCCCTTACCTGCAGGTTATAGAGCTACCCTGACCTTATGAGCATTAAATGCCTTTTTAATACACATCCCCCCACACAGTTTAAATGGGGAAAGAAGGAGATGGGTCAGGACGATGGACAACCTAATGAGAAGGGAAACCCTTGGCCGGGGCACCCGGTGTCCAGCTGTGCTTTAGGATTTAGGTAGTGGCCAGTACTCATGCTGGCTCAGGAGGAAAGGGCATTGTCACGTCAGCGCTCCCTTGAATCCAGAAACTCTTAATTTGGGAGAAAAAATGACGTAGGAAAAAAAAAGAAAAAGGACTGTTTTTGCTACATGTTCAACTCTATTAGTATAGTTTCCTATAATTTGAGCTAACATGTCTCTCTCCTCTTTGAGCATACTTCTTAGTGTAAGAGAAGATTTTGGGGAGATTAAGAAAATATGTGGGATGGGGAAGAAAATGCCACTACTTGCAGAGTCCTGTCAACGTGAGAGCCAGGCTCTCATCCCAGTTCAGTCCCCCTCCCAAATACCTTGGAGAAACTGCTCTGAGAGTCTTCTGTGCCAGAAAACTATGGATATTCCCCAGAAATGAAAGCACATTGGATTTTTACCTCTCAGCTTCATCAACTAGGAGATACGACCGTTCGCACAAAAGCCATGGCTCACTAGACTCCACTAGCTGTGAGGGATTTTGGAAGACAGAAAATATTAATCATATTAGGATTTCACAGATGTGCCTATGTATTTCCGAAATCCTTGTGACCAGGAAGGAGAAGGTGCTGTCCTCCGGGAAGCACAGCAGCTGGAGGCATCTTCATGCTGTGCAGCCTTCACATTCTGTTGGCCTCACCATCCCCCAATTTTTCATTTTCTGGCATTGAGGTTTTTAGATTAAAAAGAACCACTTGGAGGAATTCAGGTATCACAAAAGATTTTATTGAAAAATCAATTACCGAATGTTTTCAACTCATAACCCTCATTGCAGCTGCCTATGTAAGATATATCTCAGCAGTACATTGCACCTGCGGCGCATATGTGACCATGCAGTAAAACACATGGCCATGTAGGATACTCTGCGAGAGGGGAGAGAGCATCAAGAGTTGCCAGCCCCTGCTTGGTTTGTCATTTACAGACTTTCTTATATGATCTTAACAATTTCTTCGATTCATTTATTTGATTTGTATATCGAGGGCTAAATTTGGCTCTCTAACTCTTGTGCGATGCCGTTGAGTTCAGCAGAACTACCCGGGAGAGTGAAACGCGGCTCTTTGCAGTTGTTGTTTTAATGCTTTGCAATCCCTGGGGAGGAAAGGTACTAAAAAGATAGGGAAAAAATTCTTTTTCTTTTAAAGTGCTGGGAGGGGAGGAAGAGAGGAGGAGGCGTGTGCATGGCTATGTCAGGCTGGGGAGTACAAAGTGGGTTCCCATATGGTCAGTTTTTCGGATTTCTCCTGTTTCAAATCTGCATAAATGGCCCACTCAAGGAGGCCCAACTATTAAAAACAGCTGACAACAAAAAAGGGGGAGGTGAACACCAAGCAAGCAGCAAGTAAACTATGTAACTGAGCTGACAGATGGCAAATTAATGTTGTCAAATAGAAAGAAGTACATAAAGCTAAGGAGCACTATGTCCAGATTGCTTTCTTGCACATGAAGTCTTTAATCATATGGATATCCTTGCTATTTTTACTCTAATGAGATTGGGAAAGAAAAATAAGACAGAGGCATCAAATTAAAGATGAATTTGCTTTGAATCCCCAAGAAATTGAAGAAAGCAGAGTGTTATTTGCCAGGCAAAATCAGTGTCACAGATGAACTTGTTTGTGCTTCTGAGTTTTGACGTGTTTATTTTATTGTTAATATTGATAGGGCAAAAGAGTGTAATAGCCAGTGTAGGTAAGCAGTCAAAAGGAGTCAAGTGAAAACTCATGTTCGTGAAGCTTTTTGCCCAAAGGCAAAAGAAACTCTTCTACCTAGTTGTGGTGGAAAGAAAAAAATAAAAGAAAAATAGAAAAAAGAGGTGTTTCTGCTTCAAGATGTATCTTGAGGAAATGCCAGTGGACCAAGTAGACCACTAACATAAAACCAGAGAAGTATTTGGTCCATCCTTTGACCTTTCCACCCAGAATATACATTCTCTTTGTTCCCTACATTTCTTTAATGACAATGTGAGGATGTCTTTTAATCAAGAGGTTAACGTGTGCTCTGACAACAATTAAGGTATTCACACCTCTGATTAAAGGAGAATCGGCCTGTATCTGAGCAAGGAGCTCAGTAAACAAATACATCAATCATGGGAAAATATCCCCCAGTATGTGTGTGGTCAGAGAAACCAGCCAAGGCAGTTAAAAGGAAGCAATTTTCCACAGTGCTTGGAGGTAGGTAATATAAAATAATCCATAATTAAGTTTAATCGTGGCTTATCAGACCTTTCTAGGACTGTGAGCATTGTGGTTAATCTTTAACATATTACGTTTGCTATAAGCTTTCTGTGATGGCATTTCATTGATACTAGGAACCCATTTTATTTGGAAGTGGCAGATGTGACAGCTCTATCTGGAGGCCAGATTCGTTGCTGATAGGCATGGGGAGAGCTGCGCTGAGCTCAGTTACTGTGGGGACTGGATTCCTCTGCTAATAAAAAATGAAGTTGCTCCATCAAAGTGAACAGAGCCCATAGAGCAATCCACACTGCTCCTATGAACCTGGTCCTGAGCCTGGTTCCATTGTTGGCAAGATCCAAGTCAAGAAGAGGCTTTTGATTGACTTCAGATAGAAGCATTGTCAAGACCCTTCTTTCTAAGGACAGTAGGTGATTTAATAGTAGGGGAAAGTAGTACCTGCTGCCTGTAAAGAAAGATCTACCTTTCTCAGCTGAGTCAAGCAAGGTGGGAGTCAAGCAAGTCCAGCCTCCTTCATGGTCTGACCTATCAAGAACATAGCTTTTCATCTCAAGAAGAGGTACCAGAGCGAGGAAAGATTAGAATTGTTGTTGGAAATGAGGGCTTTTGGCTGGACCTCAGAAAGTCTGCTGTCCCTGGTGTATGTGGCACAGAGGTTGACCCGTGCACAAGCAAGGTGGGAAATGGCTTTCTGTTAGCCAAGTGTTGGGCAGCCTTCAGACATCGCGCTACTGCCAAGGGCCTTCCTAGCACTGTGTTTTGTGAAGTCTGGAAGCTGGGCAGTGCTGCAGCAGCAGCAGTGTTGCACCCTTCGCTAAGATCTCCATCTAAAAGGAACAGATTAGCTCCTCTGTGCACCCAGAGTCCTGTAGGGACATTTTTTCAGATGCTGAAGACAGAGGTTTTTGGAGCACAGACCAAACCAGCCCAAACAGGTCCTGAAACCAACCTTACCTATTGCAGCATTTTAACAAAAAAAAAAAAAAAAAGTTATATTGGATGCCAATTTAGGAGAAACTTATAAGCTATCCAAACTTGATCACTACAGTTAAATCACAGAAAATATGGGAGGAAGTTGGTTTGTTTCACTTTTAAAGCAGTGATATGTAACAGTTCTCAGCAATAGCAGTAGGATCTCAAAGACTTTCAGTAAATCATGCCCTTCAGGAAGGATACCTGGGGGTCACTCCATCCAGGATGAGCAGATTTATATACAGAAATACATGCAGAATATGGAAGTTAATACTCTAATGACTATGTAGACGGGCTGAATACCTGCATCTCATTCTAGCCCTGACAAAGGTCGTTTCTGACTCCAAATAACTTCCTCTCCCCAAAATGCCAAACCGCTGGCATAGCTCTTAAAGAGAAAATGTTCATATGGTTAATCCCAGCGTTGAGCGTGCTTTAAGGACCTCTGCTATGTATTAAGCATATAATGTTTACTTCAGTGTAATGCAGCAGATCTTTTTCTTAGTGTCTCATAGCATTTAACTATGGTTGAACAAAGTTTTGCAGGGAGAGAATTGTTTTGATTTTGTTTTTGTGTTTTGGAAAGCCAATTTGGAGCTGAGTATCTGGGATCTCTTTAATCCAAACATTTCTTTTTAATACTGTCAAAATGAATGCTTTTATGTATTGAGATGGCATTTACATAATTTAATTTATAATCTTTAAAAACAAAAAACACCATCCCGAAGAAAAGTGTGCACTTCACTAAAATAAGAAACACCAAATCATAGTGATGAGAAAGCCTGAAGAAAATACACTGAGAAGAGGACACAATTTTCAACAAACATCATTTGCTTTGGGGTTCCTCGGTGAAGTGCAAAACCAGCTTTTCCTGTTTTTAACTCGCTGGTTGAATCTCCGTTGACTGGTTTGCAAACCTCTCTTTGTGCCTTTATGTTTATATGGTGTTTCCCAGTTCTTGTTTAGACCATCCTGTGTGCAGGCTCCCAACTTCAGACACATCTGGATTTAGGCCAGACGCCTTCATTTCTGGTTGCCATCGTCTCCCCAAGCCATTCCCATGCCTGCTGGGAACGTCCCAGGAGATCGGTGGTTCCCCAGACAAGTCCTACCTGAAGGTTGGGATGAAAACAGTGGGATTGGACCCCCAATTCAGGCGAACTCATTTTAGGCATGTGCTGAAGCAGTTTTCTGAGTTGGAACTTGAGGCTGGAGGCTGCTCAGGACAAGGACCGTCTCCCTGAAAGCCAAGCAGAGTCCTAACGTAATTGGAAATTGCTTTAAATTTGGACTTCAAAATTTCATCATGGTGCAAATCGTGATAAACAATGTGCGAGCAGCAGAAAAATCATTCCAGCCATTGCAGTGTCCCCAGAGGAGCGTTGCATTGGGAGCACATTTATATCCAGCATGACAGGCATGGACGGAGGGCTTGGAGGGAGGTCTCCACCATCCACCCAAGTGGCCGGGTGCCCACCCAGCTGCCAGCTCCCCCAAAGCAGCTTTGCCTGCACTTCCACAAGGGCTCAAGTCTTCCAGAGCTGCCCGTATAAAAGCAACAGCTAATAAATAAAGTGTTTGCTATTTATTTGGCAAAAGGAAGAAAAGCTACAAAGAAAACACCTACAATAGTTTTTACTTTTTCAAAAAAAAAAAAGAAAAAAAGTAACTGGATGGGAACTGCAGGTCTATCCCAAAGACGCTTCTTTGGCTTTGATTTGACACTAGATTTCAGTCGGTCCAATGGAATTTTAATGCTATGGCCAAATATAACATCAAATAATGAAAAACTTCAATGGTAAACATTAACACAAACAGGCATCGAGTATATTAAACATCTTTTAGAATGCAACAGGCCAAATCTGCAAATTGGGAACAGGTCCCTGAGCTGGCACACTATAAAAGCAGGCTTCAGTTTGCCATCTCCAGGACCTGTCGATGGAATACAGTGCATATCTGAGTTAGCTTCATTACGTGTTTAGCTTCAGCTCTGTGTAGCATTGATTCAGCTATTTATTTTGGCTCCAGGGAGACGGCCTTCAAACGTGGGTGCCTTAGTGGGATGTCCGTGGCCCAGATCTGCATTAAGGGCTCGAAGGGCTTATTTTCTAAGCCTCACTTTGTAAGCAGGTCTGGCTACTGAGGTCACCAGCTGAGCTCGAGCCTCGCAAAACCCGGTGTTGGAACCGTGAATTTCCAAGTTTCCATGAGTTTTGCCAAGAATTGGTCCCTGCACTGCCACCTTGGGCACCTGAAGAAGGTTCCTACCCTTGCAAACGTGCAAAATAACCTCCAGCTTCTCCAGAGGCCGAGTCGCGGCGGCAGCAGCACAGTACAGGTGCGAAAGGCTGACGACAGCGGAGCTGGGCTCACCCGGCGGCGAGCAGAGCGTCCCCTCCGGGATGGCAGCGCGTTTCCTTCCCCGGGAAGGCTCCGGCCTTGATGGCTGTCCAGGGGCTGCCTGCACCAGCCGTGGTTATCTGATGTGGTCACCTCCGCCCATGCGCTGGGAACGAGCCCCGTCACCAGCGTGTTTAAAGTTGGCCGCACACGCAGGGGAACTGGAATGAAAGTCCTAGCACATCTGAAGCCCTGGTTGTGTAAATGGGTTAATTCATTGCTGTCTGGGTGCTTAGGCTGTCAGTGACTGCTAACACTCGTTCAGGTGACGGTGCTTAATGCCTCAGAAGCTTCAAAGGAAGTTGTGTCCATCCTGGCATGGAGGACGTGATGGGACACCCAACCCCTGCGAAGCTGGACTGGGGGAAATGCAGCCGCGTTGTGGCACAGGCTTCTGTCCTTCCAGAAAGCTTGTGTAAGTGAAAACGAACTATACAATAAATGTGAGCCCAGGAATAAGTCTCACTCATTAAAGTAATCCCTTAGCTCCAGAACCGATTCAGGTGTGACCCATCCACAGCATGGACGAACCCAGGGACAAACCCAAAGCCCAAGGTAAGGGCTGCAGCCCAAATGCCATCTTCCTCCTGGCTTGTTTTCCCTGCTTTGATTTACAATTACCAATTGCACAGGGAGGGAGAGGAAAGGCCCATGTTGTTTTTTGTTGTCGTCATTCCTCGTTTAATAATTTAATTTGTATTCCACTCTTCAAATCCCAGTCGCACCATGTGAAGCAGGGGAGCTCTGCAGGGGAAGGGGAGGAGGAGGAGGGAGCAGGGCTTTCTCTTCCCATCTGGTGAGCCTCTCCTCCTCGTGATCACAGCTTGTCATCTGTCTTCTTTTAAACTTCAGATCTTGCGCAAAAAAAAAATCTTCCCAGCAAAGAACGGGCAATAAATGCGACACAAAGACAGTCCGAGTGAAGGGCTTACCAGCAGCGCGTGCAAGGGAAGCACGGGTTCACCAACAGCTTTCTTTACATATAGGCATTGGTGCAGAACTCAAGGGCACCGTGGGAACTGTGTGCTCGTGAAGAGTGGGATGGCGGGCAGAAACCGGGCACACACTCAGGCGTTAGTGTTTTGGGGAGATCTGCCTGCATATTGCCCGAGTGCTGCTCACATGCGACGTTTCTGAGCATCTCTTTTTTTTTTTTTTTTTTTTTTTTTACAGTTAGTTAATTCTAGCTGCGCTCCTTGGAAGGTGCTAGGTGGTAGCTGAATGCTCTTGCAGGCATCTCTGCAGGTCATTACGCATTTGCCCCAGAGCCGCGTGGGACATTGGTCGCCAACGGGGGCATCAAGAGCAGTGAGCAGAACAGGCTGTTGAGGAAGTTCAGGGTCTCGCCAGGGCAATTTCTGTAGAAAATCCACCTTTTTCCTGACACTGGAAGGCCACAATGGGTGTGTCTTGCAGGAGACTGTTGGTCTGTGCAACTTGCTTGGCGTGGGCCGGGGCTGGGATGTACCCAGGAGCACAGGACAGTGCAAAGGTGGACACTGACCCAAGCGAAGGAAGGAGACCACCAGATACCTTAGTTGTGACCCTGCAAGTGCTTTTCTGGTTGCTTCATCCATGGAGATGTCTTGTGGGGTTGAGACCCCAGTTCCAGAAACACTTCCAGTTTGGTCACTACGACAAGGGCTTAGTTATGTGGCTCTGGCAAGAGGCTCCGGCCATGCCAAGGGCTTCCCGATGTTCCTGCTATGTTCCGATGAAACCCTATCCACAAAGATATAGGCGAAGCACTATGCTCGCAACCTCTGCCAACAAGTTATGTTTTAATGTAATTTAACTGTAATCTCAGAGTGTTTTTGTTAGCTATAATTAGTAAAATATGTCTGTTTTCTGTGTTCCTTGAAGACGTCTGAACTGCTGCCAGTTCCCTATAGTTTTCCTGACATGCAGCGTAACAAGCAGACCACCAAAATGTATTTACCAATAACTGTTTATTTACATTCCATGAAATCTAATAACATTTGCTGCCTTCATTCGGGCTAAACGCTGGCCAAAGTGTAAAGCAAAAAAAAATAAACATCGACTTAATTTCTAGCCCGGACCACAGAAGATTTTAGTTTTGCTGGCTTTGCCCTGTCTGTTAGCATTCTGGCTTTTTAGGGGGGAGGAAGAAAAAAGCCAAAGCAAGTTCTATAATGCATCTTCCTGCCGGGCCCAGTAATCCACAGGGCTTTCCTGGACATGAGGAGCGGCTGCGTCGGTGCCAGCTGCCCTTGCTCAGGAGGGGACCAAGGGCAGAGTTGTCACCGTGGCCCCAGCAGTCCCTTGCCTCCTGTGCCGGGCTGTGGGTATATGAGCGCTCGTTTGCGTCCCGGAAAACCCAGCTGCTGGGAAATAGATGGAGAGGGGTCATGTATGGCAGCAGCGGCAGCATCTTTAGGTGGCAGCATCTGTTGGAACGGTCATGTTGGAGATGTCTGCGGTGCAGAGCCTGCTGAGGTGTTGGCCGGTGCCCCTGTGGCGCCGGGCCACAGTCCTCTCCCCGAGCAGCGTGGCAGAGCCGTCCCCACGGAGTCCACGTGTGCAGAGGAGACCAGACCCGCCAAGACGGAGGGAGAAGGGGGAATTACGAAGCCTTTGCAAAGTAGGAAGAAGGGGGCCAAGACAAGCCAGCTAAGCAAAACCATGGAATTGAGGGGAGGAGGTGCTCTGACCTCAGATAAGAGCAACGTTTGGAAGATATTTGAAGCACTTTTGGAAAATTTCCAGCTTGAAGGCAATGAAAGTGAAATTCAAGAGTCAAGGCGAGGGAGAGCAGCAGTGTGGAGTGAGGCTGCATCTTTAACGCAGCTTCCTTTGAATGCTTGTCCCTGCCAAATTGCCCCTCTACCCAGGCTTCAGATACAGGAGCACTGATACAGGCCCTTTAGGGTAATGAAATTACAAAAAAAAAATATAAAAAACGAAAAATATAGGTCACTCATTGGGGCTTCCCTTTGACTGCATCTCTGGCTACCTGTCCTTCATGCAATATTTCATCTGCGTGTTCAGATTTACATCATGATGATGGGGTGGAGAACAGGACTGAAAACACCTTCAAAACATCAGAAAATATTTCCTGCTAACTGTCCTTGATAGCTGAAACCTGCTGCAGCCTTTCCTTGCTGTTACAGTAGGATGCTTGGTAAATTGAGCTGTAAATAACTCAGTAAGTTGTTTACTGGTAAAATCATGTTTCCCAAAGCTCAGAGCTTTCAAAAATAAATGTATGGAGCCACTGGAATAAATTTAGGCTTTTTTCTGCTCACTGTGCTGTAGTATTTATGCCAGGATTTCAAAGTTGTTAGTAGATAAGAATGCAAAATACCAGCGGTGGCCTCTGCTCATCCCCACAGCCCAAGTTCCCTTCCAGCAAAACTGAAGGGAAAATGTGCAGTGGCAGACGGGGTGACCTCATGCATTTTAGAGTAGGAAGGATGCAAGTCTGCACTTGCTGTGCTTCAAGAAGACCTGCCTTGAGTGCAGGCAGGAAGGCACCGGAGCACTTTGGACCACACGAAAATTCCAGGAGACCAAGAACCACCTCGCCAGAGAATGCAGTTCCTCCAAGAAAGCAGTTTCCTGCAGGCACGGGCAGCCCGGGACGCAGCTGAGCGCAGTCCCCACGCTGCTTGTCATCAGATGCTTCCTTTCCAGTTGTGGTTCTGCTGCAGACGTTCCAATTCACTGGCTGCAAAAGCAACAACAAAAGCCAGTCGCGAAAGGCGGCCTCGCTGCACTCGCTGGGAGCTGTGCCACGGATTCCAGCAGGCCAGAGATCTCGCCCGGGGCTCCACTTTGCACCAGGGGTTTCGCACCCATGAAAGGTGTCATCACCCTCCACGGTGGCCGCCTCAGGGCTGTGTGGGGACATCTCTGTCCCAGCAGGACCACTACAGCTTTGTTTTTGTTTTAAATTTTGTTGTTGTTTTGGGTTTTTTTTTAAGGAAAAAGTGCACTCCTCCTATGGGTAGCTACCAGCAGGCTGGGATGCTGCTGCTTAGCTTTCCCTTATATATTTTTACTAAATACTGTCCTTCATTGCTTTCATTTTTACATCTTAAGATGCCACTCATAGAAGCATTTCAGTTCATAGAAACATGGTGCAAAGAGCAATTTTTAACCCAGTTTTAGCTGAGATGACAACAAGGTTAAACCAAGTAAAGTAGTCAAAGACCATAAAGGTATTTCAGTTTACTGGGGAATCTTTAGTGTAGATTGGCCACCTTTTTTGCTTGAAATTGAGTTGTGTGAAGAGCCCAGACCTGGAGAACCCAAACTGGCTGCCACCAGTGGACCAGCATATAGAGCTCTTCATAAAATACTCGGCAGAGAGGATGGAAAAGTGTAGGTCAGCCTCTGCTCACAAGGACACCACTTGCATGCTGCTAATTCTAATGAAATTAGGAGAATGAATCAGTAAAAAAAGCCTGTGTGAAGGAGATGAAAATATGGTTTAATTCTCACATGGACATACATATATGTGTGTGTATGTATGTGCACATGCATATACATATATATGCATATATGTATACATATAGATGTGTTTGTGCATATATATGAGCGTATAGATACATGTGCATGTGCAAACCCAGTCTGTCCTATCTGCACCCCCATACTTCTTGCTCCCTCTTTCTAAAAGTTTGGCTGTTTTTTCTGTAATTTATTATACAATCAAAAGCGACTTTTCAAAGAAAAAAAAAAGTGTGACTCATCCAAGCAGGACCCAGTCTCATTTGCATGCAAACACTGGGAATGCAGAGCAGGGAGTAGCTGTTGGATGCTCATTTCTGGGATGTCATTTAAGCTCTGACCGAAGTAACCTTTTTTTTTTTTTTTAAAAAAAATGTACCCCGACAATTAGTGGTAAAAAGGTCACTAGTAAAAATGAGTTTTGTGGTTTTGCAACTTTGCATTAAAAAAACCACCACACTTCTGGCACTGAGTCTCCCGGTTGGCAGCCTTTCCTCCTAACGGATTGAATAAGCATGCAGGCTCAAAAGCCCGTTCAGATTGGTCCCGCTAGGTCAGGGCTTAGTTATGTTCCTGGGGTATTTGGGAGTTTGTGTTGCACCTGCCTGCAGTACATATGGCTCCAGATTTTTTTTTTTTTTTTTTAAAAAGGTTTTAATTTTCCCTTGGTCCCAGCCTCTCACCCTCTATGAGCCCTGGAATATATCATTTACAATTAAAATGTAATGAAATCAAATTGTGAGATCATTTCAAAGGTAGTGACCCTGGCGTTTAACAGGTTGTGAATGTTTTTACAAAGGCTGAGGTGGTAGAAATGTTTTATTCCATATTCTTTATCCTTCAGAGACCTCAGAGTAATAAACAATTAAGCTGAATTCAAACTAACTGTGGATAGCACAAATTCTCTTTTATTGGGTGTCCAATGCATAGCCTTTTTTCTTTGCACTTTTAACTCAAAAGACTTTGAACCCGGGCTTGAGATACTATCAAGGATGATGAAAGTGAGTAAAATTTGTAGTTCCACATAGAGTTTTGCGATGAGAATATCAAACGGCATGGAAAGAAACTGACTGCCTAAGGACCCAGCACCTCAAGATTTCCCGAATTCCCATCCAGGTTGGCCAAGTACGTCGGGAAGGTAGGGGCCTCATTACTGCATTTGAACCAAGACACCTGAAGCTTCAGGGAGCTTCGTGGAGAAAACCCACCCATGTGGTCCTCATCACAGGACGGTCATTCCTGCCGTCACCACCACCCCGCTGGCATCTGATCATTCTGCTTAAGCTGGAGAAGGTAGCGCGAGATTTTAAGAAAGAACAAGTTGTTTTATGAGGTGTTGAGCTATGGAGCCTGTTTGCTTATGGATTTGGAGTTTCTCTCTCCACACATCAACCCCATTGGCTGCCTCCTCATGCTGATCCTCAGTGTGTCTACGAGATTTCTTTGTGGGGTATTTTTACCTAAAAATGACCACGCCAATGACAAATGCAAACCATCTTTGCGCTAGGTCTGTCCTAAAGGTGAAATTAGGTTTTCTAAAGTATTCTTAAATATGATGCATCTCTTTTCCTTTTTTTTTCAAGGCAGGATGACTTCAGCAATGTTTGGTGGCATTGTAGACATGACTGAAATAACAGCAGTACTGGGTTTTTTTCTGATTTTTTGGGGAATTTTGACATTTTTAAAGAAGGTTGTGGTCAGTTAAGTAACATAGGGAAAACCCTACCCACTGCCAGACCCAGATTTCCCCATGAGAAAAGCCGCTGGTGAGCCGTATTAGTCAGGTTTGAGGACACAGCTGCACTTTCCTCCATGGTGGCCAGAGGTGCCTCAGCTGAGCTGGAGAGGAAACATGAGTCATCCGGAGGGTGCTGCAGAAGTTGGTGTATCCCCAGGGCCAGGACAGGGACCAGCAGCCTAGCAGTTATCACAAGAGAAAACTACTAGGACACTACAGCTGGATTTATTGCTTACCACTGGGTGACCCATCAGGCATCAAGCTGCACTAAGTGCTCCCTACCTGCCGTGGATGGTTGGTTCTCCTCTGTGGCTTTGCTGAGTCCAAACTTCCTTTACCCCCTGCACAGAAGGTAGTAAACCACCTCCAGCTCCAATATCCCGGGAACGATGCCGTGCAACAAAATGCCCAAAGTGCCTTTATCTGTACGGGAGCCTGTCGTACAAGCGTGCTGAAAAGCAAAGGCAATGAATGTGTAAGAGCTCTCGGTCCTCAGGCTCCAGAAGAGCTGAAATTCTATTTTCAGTAGGTAGCTATAGCAAAATGCTGAAATAACAGGAGTGGGCAAAGGAAAGGTCAGCACCTCAGTTTATCTGGCCTGCTTATGTGTCGTGGGATTTAAGCACCAGTCTGTCCAAATAACTAAGGCCAACTTTGTCTCCAGACTCCTGGCTGAAACGTTTTAATGGTTGAGTCCGAACTCCAAGTAAGTTTTTGCAATTTATTTATGCCCTTTTAAGATGTGACAATACAAAGTGAATAAAGAGTGTGTTTGTCCTGTAGCCAAAGCGTAACAGAGGTGAACTGTCACAGGCCTGATGCAGGTGAAGCAGGTGAGGACAGAGCAGTTTGAAGCATCAGTTCAGTGTCCACAGAGTTGGCGGGATTACAGTCGGTGTGGAGTGCCCGTGGACCCGCAGTGCAGCGGGTGCTGCAAGCACGAGGTGCTTCGTGGGGATGCCCACGACCCTGGCGGGACCCCTCCAAGGAAAGCAGTGCTTGGCTGGAGAGCACAAGCTAGATGAGATGCCAACTCAAGCAGTTTGAAGGAGGCTTATCAAGGAGCTGGTCCAATGGTGGGGCTGTCACAGCCACTTTAGAGATATCTGTTGAGCATCTGCCTGTCTCTCAGGGGCAGTGGTCATAGTTTGGAGTGCAAATACCAGCACAGGAAAGAGAGAAAAATACTCAGTTTTCTCTCCTGGGTGCCATTGGACAACCGGCTTCCTTTTCTGTCATGCCACCCAAGTGCACCATGGAGCAGCAAATGCACTGGGGATTCGAGGAAATCAGGAATTCATTAAAAACCTCCTAAATTGCCCATGCTACCATAATTGTAATCACAAGCTAAACAGATTTCTAGCGGTGTTTTGCGTGTGGATTTGTGGTGTTGTGGTCAGTGTGCCTGAAACAGCATTGGGGCCGGCGGTGGCTGCCGGGGAAGGGCAGCGCGGCGGCTCCGCGCACGGGCGTTCGCTCCCAGCCTCATTCGGTTTCAAGATGCACACTGCTCCTCTTTCATCTCTTGGATTCAAATCCACCATAATAAATAAAATTCTTCCTGTCTGAAAGATACATTAATTTTGGTGGTCTCAAAAGTAATGAAAATAAATACTTGACTTGGCATGCGGAGCCCCGACTGGAGGGAAGAGCAGAATGTGTGTACTTGGAGCTGTTTTTACAAGAACATAAGCTGTGGAAAAAGCTTGGCTTTTAGCGAGCGGGCTCTGTATGGCTGAGGAGAAATGGAGAGATTTGAGAAGTTCAATCAAACATACAGAAACATTGTCAAATACACGTTTTCTATCTCCGTTTGAATACTTCAAAAACACACATCAAAGCTGCACAGGGGAGACACGGGCTGAAACGAGACAGGAGCCCCAGGCCAGCGCTGGCACGGAGCTGGCTTTGCCAGTCAAGAACCGGCAGGACCGGCCTAAATTGTTTCAGGCCTTTTATAACCCATAGAGGGAAACTGCAACAAAAAGAGGATTAGCTCAATAAAAGAGAACCTCAAACCGCCATTCATTTGAAGTGCAGTCAGAAGAGGCCGATCCTACTGCTCCAACCAAGAGGAGTGTCAGGCCTGCAGGAAGGCCGCCGAGGAGCTAGGGTGCTCGTGGGTGCCCATGACGGCCTCGTCGTGTCGGTGCATCCTTGCGTTAAGACTACTCAAGCCTGGTGGATGGGAAACGGCCTTTCCTGAGGGCTCAGGAAGGCAAGAGGCCTCTTGCATTCAGCAAGGCCAAATCCAGCCCTTGGTCCTTCCCAACGTCACCTGCTGAGGTGGTTCCGGTGCCTGCACGTGCGTCACTTGCGACCATGATCCTGCGTAGGGATCCCAACTCTGCGCCTAACGCTTGGTAGCCCACGTCACCAAGGGTGCGTCCAGTCCATGGACAGTATTTACTGCTGTTTAGGTTGGAACTGGAATGACACTGTTATTATTCAAGAAGAGCTGACCTGTTTGATGCTGTCAGTGTGCTATTACATGTCCTACAATGTGTTATTACAAATCATATTTTTATTATTCAGAATGTGGCCAGAGGCGGCCATTAATTTCGGAGCACCTCTGACCTCCTCACAATTACTTTGTCCTTTTTTTATCTTCCTAAAAAGACAAAGTGTGTCTTGTGATTGCTACTTTGCAGCCTGAATAAAACCTTCTGCAGCGACACATGTATGCAGTGGGGTGCATTGGTGTGAATGTTGGATAATACTGTGAGTGATGAAGTACAAATCTAAGTGCTGCCATATAAAGATGTTCAAAAAAACGTAACTTCTTTACAGATAAAATTAATAGTGAATCTTAGGAACACATTTAAACTTTCCTTTCTCTCCTGATGACCAGACTTACTAAGCAGGATGTTGCTTGAGACATCTTGACAGGTGTCACTTGGCACTAAAGAATTTCTCTTGAAACACTAAATGCCAATGAAAGCCCTACATCTTGCATGCATGGCTCCATGCATCTGCGCTCTGGTCAAGACCTGCTGGAATTTATGCTGCAGCAATCAGAGCTGGTTGGAGAGAGATAAAATTAGATGAGATCTGTATATGGGACTCATTCATGGAACCCACTGGTTTTGTTCATCTGTGAAAACCAGCAGAGACTATGGTGCACTGGAAACAACAGTGGTTCATTCTTTCAGCTGTGTTTCAGTGACTTGTTGCTTTGATAAACAAGGTACATGCCAGGAGCTTTTTGAGTGCAGAAGCACACACTCAGGTTCCCCAGAAGCTGCAGTGTCACATTTAGCTGCCCAGCTCATGGGATTCAGCCTTCAGGAGCTGATGAGTTTCCCTGTGCTGCTGCTTTGTGCTGGTTGTGTTTTGCAGCGTTGACTGCTGTGGTGGATGCAACCCCCGGCGGGCTGAAGAAAGGCTCAGGTTAAAGGCACATCCTGCGCAACCCTCCCTGATGCAGCACGTCTAGAGGAACCATCTGCAGGGCTGACTGTGTCAGCACTTCTTAGTACACACAGTGCCGCAGTGATGACCCACACAGTTGTACCTAGAGGGTTGCCTCACGTAGCTGCTTTCATCAGTCCAGGACGAAGGAACCAGGTTGCATGTGTGACCCCATGCCTGACTGATGGACACTGCTGGTGGCCACCATCTTCAAACCACGGGCTCTCATGTCTCTGTGTAGCACCCCCAAGTGGTGACCGATCCATGTGGCCAAGGACATGGAGTGAGGACAGCACTGACGGGTAGATGCCTTGATTTGGTTGGGGTGATGGCTTGATCAAAAGATAGTCTGTTGCTTCCAAGTAGTCAAAAATTGGAGGGAAAAGGAAGAAGAAAACACACATGGTGCTAGAGAGGTATCCAGATGTTGAACACAACACAGAGGGCAGTGAATTCAAATGTCAGAAGATACCTGAGTGACCTGAGGCTGTAGCTCCCTGCCACAACAGTAGGACCTGCCATGGCCTCAGCTGGCAAAACGTGGAATTGCACAGTGCGTGTTGAGTTCATGGGGAATTGTACCAGCCAAAACGGAGACTCCTGCAGGTACAGAAAAACACAGACTGAAGAGCTTGTCTGCCTCGGAGCTGATGGGAATCCCCAAGCTGGACACAACAGTCTCCACCAGAGGACACCCAGGACAACACGGGTGCTGCCCACCTCCCCGTTTTCTCATCCACCTGCCTCCCGCCCTACATGTGCCCAAACTGGAGAGCAAAGGACATTTGGAAGGGTAATTTCAAGCAAAATTTCCAAAAGAATTTAGCCTCAATGCTCTGGGTCAGATATTCACTTTTTGGTGTTAAAGCTTTGGGAAGTAGAATTAATCAGGTTGTACATACCCTGATGCAGAAACAAAAAGATGAAAAAAAAAACCCCAAACCTACAGTGTTAACAAATACTGAACTAATGACCTTTGATATATGAAGCAAATGCCTCATTACCAGCCATGGGAATTTACAGGTGTTAAATTAGCTGCAAGATAGCTCCCATATTGTGGCCTGACTGTAATAGAACATGTTGAAAAAGTTAATAAAGAATTGAGCATAGGGGCTGCAGAGTTCAAACAAGATCTGCTTGCCAGTTCACTCAGAGGTCTTCAGCAATCCAAATTCCTGTACAAGCCATGATTTTCTGTAAAATTCTCTTTATTTCCTTCTTTTAATCTTGAAGGACAGCATCCAACAGAGAGATACCTACAGCGAAAGAAATAAAAGTCGCAGAAGAGAAGTGACACGGAAATGACGGTGCACTAAGGTGGTCAGATGTGACATTGACGTGCCTCCTCTTATTTTTTTTTTCATTTCAGCTGAAATGGAAATCATTTTAAACAGGAAATCCGGCTTCCCTTTTTAAAAAATGTTGACGAAAATAGAGAATGAAGGTTCTCCCAGACAGCTGTAATCAAAAAATAGCTGATCATCTGCTTCCGTAAATGCCACAGTTGTGCTTTGGGGTCTCGCACAAGATGCGTTCCTTGTTATTCACCAGTGCTAACGAGCTGAACACTGTCATCATTGCTTGAAACCTTCCAGCTCATTTAGCTCTCCAGTAAACGCTCTCCCATCTTCTGTTTCTTTCAAAGCCAGCAGTCATCGCAGGTGCACAGTATTTCTTTACCCTATGTCCTAAATATTATGTAGATTTCTCTAGTAGGAACAGGATTTGGCTCATAGCTATGAGTAATTACTGTTAATCTTGCTTGGAGGAAAACTCTATATATGCTTGAAAGGTAAAACATACTGCAATTGGGGCAGGAGGGAGAGAAGATGTGGAGGATTTTACATAGAATCCTAAAACTTCACTGCTTTAAAGCAGGATTTGATGTATTCAGAAATCCATCACCATCAGCAAAACACAGACTAAATACTCACTTTCGATACCCAATGATCTGTATAATTTAACAGTACCAAGTCTTTAATACACATCTCACGTAGAGGTAAAAATATTTCTTTGGGGAACCACAGTTTTCTCTAACTACACACAGAGGGAGGAGGCAGTATGTTCATCTGGAGATAAAACCCTATTTTGGGTGCTTTCTCACCAAAAGAAGTCCCTCTCCTATTCCTGGAGATAAGGTCTAGTGATATTAAGGTCTAGTGATACTTTCCTCCTCAGCAGGTCATGAAATTCACTGTTCCATGCATTTCAGCGAGGTCCACCTGAGAAGACCACCAGCACCCCTGGGTCACTGGTGCCATCAGCAGAACAGACTGGAGAACCAGCTCCTTTTGGGGAGCAAAGCAAAGAAAAACAAAGGAAAAAAGAAAAAAAGGAAGAAACCTTTGTTAAAGACTGTTGCACCAGCTCAGTGTTTATGGTGAGCAGAAGGCAGACGGTGACTGCTCACTCTTCGGAAGAGACACATCATAGGAGCAAGAATAGTCAAACTGGGGAGAAAATAATGAAGAGAAGCCAAGAAAATTGAAACTAATCAGGGCAGGAAGAGAAGATCCACCTGGTCGTTCCTCAAGGCTTTTATTTTTTTTCCAGCGGAACTAATTCTAAGAGGTGCTTTGCAGGCAAAATTTGAATGGCTTCAAATCAAGTGAGAGCAGAGCACCTCCTTTGGTGACATGCAGCAGGAATAGCTCTTCCTATGGACAGAACAACGAGGCAGTGAGCAGTTATAACACCAAGTTACCCTGACAAGGAGATGGGGTAGGAGAGGAGGGGGCAGCGCGTCCATCTGCTGCCATTTGTTTGCTGACTTCGTATGTTCTCTTTGGTGCTTCGAAGAAGCCACATGTTATTCCGCCAATAGACCAGTCGTTTTCCATAAACCACAGCGCTGCAGCAATTTTAGATCTAAATTAGTCTATGTATGTGCATCATGCAATGTCCCCCCGTAAAGAGGCAAAAACGTAACAGATGGGAAAATATAATAAAGTAATTTTATGACAGTTGTAACAAGCCAAGAAACTATAAAATGGCAGCAGATAGAAAATAAAATTGCAAAATGCATGCGTTGTTAGCACTGGCATGGAGCTGATGGGTGAAACCAGAAGGCAACGTGAAGTCCAAATGCCGGCAACACTGGTCCCACTCCGCAGGGCACCGTGTCCCGGGGGGACAGCGGGACACCGCGGCCCTGGGCGGGCCTTGATGATGCTGAGCACCCGAGCGCTGCCTGCCCTCGGAGAGCGTCCAAGTGCGGAGGAGCTGCTCTGCGTTTTCTATTTCCTGTTGCTCACGGCTGCCTTGCTGACCCCTCTCACGGTAAATGAAACACCTCTGGCAGGGCAGTGAGTTTGATTAAAACCCAGGAAATATAGGAGGTAAGACGTTTGCAATAATGCCTCCAAACTGGGGCCTGATCCAATGGCCCGTAACTCACTGAAGTCAGGGAAGCGCTCCTGCAAGTGAGATGTGCACTCCGGCCTTTATTCGCAATGAAATCAGCTTTGGAAGGAATCTCAATTGTTTTTCTTAATTTTTTTTTTCTTTTTGTTAAACAAAGGCTCTATATGATTTTCTCTTACAGCGTGTCTCCGGGGGCTTTGCATTCTCTCTGCTCTTTAGCACTGAATCACGGTATCTTACATTTATATGGTACCCAGAGGAGCCCAAAGCACGCAGAAATTGCAAGCCAACATTTGCTCTTGGAAGCATGAGCTCAGCCCATACCAGAGTTAATGGGAGGTGAGCACAAACATCTAAAGGCAAGAATGTGCCCTCTAAGACAAGCAGGAGGCATTTCGCCCACTGCAGTGCAGTTGCCTGTGAGGCAAAACATGGCAAGTGGGAAAGGCTCAGCCCTGCGAGGGGCTGATCTCTATCAGCTCTTGTGCAAGATGAGACCTAGGGGTAGTCAACACCAGCGACAGGGTGCTGAGAGCAGCTTCACTTGAGGCTCTACCTCATCAATACTCAGCTCTCTTGGCTTGCGCGTGCGAAAAACTAAAAGGTTTGAATCAACTTGGACTTTTCAACTTGCAATGTTTCGTTTAGGGGCTTTTTAAGGCTAACATTTTGAGTCTGGGAAGCCTGAGTAAAGACCCTTGAGTCATGTGTAGAAGCACATGTGTCGCAGAGCTGGAGTTGTTCCATTTGTCCGTCTGATGACAGGCTGAATGGCTTCAAAGCAAGTGACTTTTAGAAATGTCATCCCTTTTTTCATCCCTCTTTCCTTCCCCAAGACCTTCAGGTGGCAAAGACAAGCAACTAGAGAGCGAGTCTGGTGTTTCGTTGTCCTTCTCCATGCTGGTCAACACGGCACTGCTGCTCCTTCAGCCTTTGCAACAGTGAATATATATGAGAACCTCTACATATGTGTGTATATAGAGCATGTAAGCAGATGTGTGAGCCACTCTGGCCCCAGTCTGGTGGGCCGGGGACACCAGACTGGGGCCAGCTGTCCCAGTGCCCCAAGGCTCTGCCCTGCCTTTGGTTTTGGCACATGGGGTCAGTGCTCTCTCCTCTCCCTCTGCTACCTGATAGCTCAGGACAGAAACCGAGCACAGGTTCCCATCGAGAGCCCCGAACACCAAGTAGCAAAGCAGAAACTCCCTTCCCGTATCCCTTTTTTCCCTTCTTTCTTTTTCCTTTATTTTTCCTAGCAATGGATGAATTTCAAGCTGTGCTGTCTGAGTTCGTTCTTGGAGAAACCACCCCAAAGATGCAATCCAGATGCACAGCCAAGTGCCTTAAACCTCTGAACTGACTCTACCGAATTATATAAAATCTTCTGAGTTTGCAAAACCGAGTCGGGAATCTCAAGAAAACAGGCGTGCTTCGGGGATTTCCAGCGTTTCCTCCTGCTCCTCAGGTTGGCAGTGTCTCAGAGCAGTCTCTTCCCATGGTGTTCTGGCACCCCTGGTTTCCATCCCAGCCAGCAGCGCGATTTGCAGAGGTGCCCGAAGTTGAAAAATGAGGAGGGGAAATAATTGTATTTGTCCCATTTGAATTGCAGAAAACTCCTATGCACAGGACAAAATGATAGCTTATTAGTCATCAAGGTTCCCGTCCCCTGATGCTCTTCGAGTGTTTAAGGAGGCTGGTGCTGCTAAGCACCTTAGGGACCTGCCAGAAGAGAAGAAAACTCATTTTCTGCCTCTTTCACTAGTGGATGGACTTTAACCAAAAGCTCAGAGCTGTTTTGAAGGGAAAATCTCATAGGGAGCCAGAACCAGCTCTTGCAATGCGAGTCTCTCTTCATTAGCAGAGTCAAAACCCAGAGGCCAAACCTGGGTTTTGGGAGCCCCTGCAATCAGCGCTGAGGTCCCGACCGGGGCAGTTGCTAGCGCAGCTTGGCACGCCAGTAGATGCAAGCGTAACGCCGCTTGCACTTCCCCCAAAACGCCCTTCCCAGCTCACTGCTGCTTCCAAATCTCAGCAGGAGCCCGAGGCTGTGGAACCGATTCGCCGGGCTGCACCCAGCCCGTATCCGCCCGCTCCTGCTCGGCGCTCGGAGCCGGCAGCGGCACCAGGGGCTTCGAGCAGGGTGTCCGGTTCCGCGGGCACCTTGTGCCACAGCTAAAGGCTTATCAGCAGTAGCAGCGCTGCCAACGCGCAGAACTATTCCACTTCAAACCCTGCAGTTTATATGAGGAGCGCGCACACACACTTGCTGTGGCTTGGCAGCTGAGCAGCAGCTCATTAAGCTGCAATAACTCTATCCCTCACTATCACCCCAATCGCTGCTCTCTGAGCCGGGGCGGTTTGGTTTTGCTCAAAGGCCCTGCGTGCTCACAGGTCCCATCGGCGCTCGTGGCGCTTGCAGGTGCTTCAGCTCGCCAAAGATGCAGACGCTTGGGGCATGTGTCTCCATGCAGCTCTGCGCCCAGTTTGGGCTCCCCGGGTTTCCAAACCTGCAGAGAGACAAGACTCAGAGCCCCTGTGTCCGCAGGCCAAGGCACTCCAGGGCCTGCCTGGGAAAGCACCAGGAAGCCCAGGAGTTACGGGGTTAGGGAAGTGCAGTAGGGGCCCAAATCCCGGGGCGAAGAGCAGGGGGACTCCCCACAGCAGAACGGCTGCTTCTCGGTGCCCTTCGGGGCTCCCTCCTTGGGCTCACAAACCAACCGGTTTCCCTGCGATCATCTTCTAAGCAGATCGCCATCAGGCTAACACTGCAAAATCCAAAACATCAGCGGACACGGAGAGGGTGTTCTGGATCATTTTTGACAAAGAGAAATTCCCTTTACAACCTGAGAGGGGACCGCGAAGAAGCCCTGAACCACTCAGCGGGCTCAGCGCAGGCACAGAACAAGACCGCAGAAATGCGGTTTCCTCGTAAGACACTGGCTTGTCTTCTCCTTTTGCCTGCAAATTGGTGTAGAGCTGGATAACCCCCCTAATTGGCAGGAGACCACAGGATAGCCTCTCTGCACCGCCCAGGCTGGAAAACTGATGGATCTTCCCCAAGCTGGAGAAGTGATGGAGCCTCTTGGAGCTGTGGAAGTGATGGAGCCTCCTGGAGCTGCAGAAGTGATGGAGCTGGCGTTCAGAGACGCAAATAGTGAGGGCAAGGAGCTCGTGGTCTTGCACACCAGCCATTTAATCCTACAGGATTCAGGTGGAGCAGGGAAGGGAGCAACAAATCTGAGCCTTCCAGCCAGAGCTGCGTCCCTGCGCAGGGTGAAGTCAGGCCGTGTGGTTAGAAGTGGCGATTTCAGAGTTTCAATCCAAACTCTGCATTTCTGCCAGCGGCCATCCCCACCGACAGCCTGGATGCCTTCAAGGGCTGCTCGCTTGCCCCCTAAAAGCTAGAAGAAAATAATTTAAAAAAGAAAAAAAAAAGCTGTTGGGAATTATATTGCCTGCAGCAGCTGAATGTAATTAGTACCGCAATCACAACAAATATTTAAAGGTCTGAAAAGCCATGAAGGGAAATTTGCTTTCCTCGGAGGGTGACCCGTGCCTCGCACGCGCTGCACCCGGCAGCGGCTCCGCCACCAGTGACTCGTTCTGGGCCGGCTCCATGGAGCAGCGAGCCCGGAGCAGGGGCACGAGATGGGGATTTCGGTACCGCCAGCACGGCCTGGGCCTGGGACTGCCCTGTGCAGCCACCATTTCTAGACACTTTGTGTCCAATGGGAGAGACATTTTATTTACAAGGGCAAAGCTGGGGCCGCTGGGGCTGTCCACAGCTGCATGGATTCAGAGCAGTGTGACAGCAGTGAGGTCGGAAAGGTTCTGTACCCCATTCCCAAGCCTTCACCCTGTCCTTGTCACCGTTCCCATAGGTCACACATCCCCATGCCGTCTCACTCTGGGGGGTTGTTCCCAGCTGTGCTGCTTCCCGGCGTATCCATCCCCTTTCAAAGGGGCTACCAATCCACACTGCTCTGCAGGAAGGATGGTAATTGCCTTCAAGGGCGTCTTCTCCTTCCTCGGAAAGCCACGGGCCACATTCTGCTAAGTGATGCCCGGGATCACGAGTTTGCCAGGAATAAGGAGAGGTTTCCCTGTGTGGGGAACTTCAGGCAGCGAACCTGAGTCATCCCAATTCGCCAACCCATTTCTGCAGCCTCCCATCCATCCCACCTCCATAGAAACCAGCCGGGAAGACGCACGGGGACAGGGATGTCTGCAGCATGATAGAAAGGCCAGCAAGGAGTCAACTCGAGGAACAGCTGCTCCTCGAACTGCTCAGACTCAGCAGGAAAAAGATTTTTTTTTCCAGTCTTCTACTTGACTTGATGTGGAAACACCCAGCAAACCTTCGAAAGGCCAAGGAGAAAGTCTGACTGCCCTGGCGAGGAGCAGTGATGTTTACTAACCTGGGATGATGCAAATTAAAATAGTTCTGTTTGCCCAGACGTGGAGCTAAGAAATAAATAGCGCGAGCAGTGAAGTCACTGTGGGCAGCCTGGGAATCGCCACGTTGCTCCTTGCCAGCCTCTTGCAGCCACCACTGCATCCACGGGAAGCTCCTGGTGAGCCCTGCAGGGTCCCTCCATGGGATGGGAGAAAATCCAGGTCTGCAGGACAGAGTGAGTAGGCTTGTGGATAGTCCCGGGGCAAATCCATCCCTTCGGACGCACTCCTGCGACGGTGCTGAACGCAGCAAACAGGAAGGGGATGTGGGCCGCGTGTCTGTGCGAGCCCGCCTTGCACACACACCCTATGCAAGCTACCCGGACTGGGTCTAGACAAGGAGCAACTGCACGTTACGTCCTCGTTTGCTTCTCCCAGCCAGGTGAGTAGGAGCTGGGATTCTGAGGAGATTTGAGTTTATCTCCTGCTTCCATTTCCTGCCCCATCCCAGCTATCCATACAGCTTGCCGTGCGCTGGTGTGGATCTGGCCCAGCTGCCCTTGCCCCAGGGCACGGAGGAGAAGGAAGGGATGGAGGTTCACGCTGGAGCAGCATCTCTGGGAGCCAGGCTGGAGGCTGCTTGGGGCCAGGGCTTGCAGGTACCACGCGCCTGCACCCAGGCTAGTGAGAACGGACATCCGCGCTCTCCTCAGCCAAAGCGCCCAAGGATGGCTTCACAGTCCTACCTATAGCGAACTTCTAAAACATGGCAAGGCACTTCATTTCACTTAGGAAAGTATTATTTCCTTTGGGCTGGTTCTAAGCTTTTGAGGACGTTACCCGACAGGAGACATGGGCTCAGGTGGAGTCTCAGCCTGCGACTCCAGCCCTCGCGGCGAGGCAGGAACATGGGAATCCCGTGCTCGGCTGCCCTGCCCAAACCCCTCCTGTCCGTGGCGACACACAGAGCCGGCAGAACACGAGACGCAGCCCCAGTTCTGCAGCAGCAGCTCTTGGATCCTGGTAGTCTCATCATGTAGCAGTGAATTCAGGCTCACTGTCTGCATCTGCCAATGCACCTCCACCTCCTCCGAGGCTGAGGGGGAAAACAGACATCTGAGTCCAGCACAGTATTGGTAGCACGTGCTGTCCTGTGGCAGCAGCAGTTGGCCGAGTCAGGACTGACCAGGGCCACAGGCTTCATCAGAAGGTGCTGAGGAGGCAGAGAGCTCTTACCTGGGCACAGCTGGTCACCCATGTGCAGATGTGCTGGTGGCTCCAGCATTTGCCCACTGCCCTTCCCACTGCTTTGCATGGGTGCAAAGCACAGGCTCCAGGACTCTGAGGTCACCTCATTCTGCCTAATCTGTCCCTCGAGAGAGCCAGCGTAGGTACAAGTAGGCTTTGAGTGTGGAGATCCAGGAGCATCACTAGTCGGGCAGGATGAGCATGCAAAATGCTCACACCAGAACTGGTCACACAGGAATCAAAGGCTCTGGCTGGTGCCACATCGCATGGGTAGGAAAACGGGAGCTCTCCTTGGCCAAGCAGTGAAGAGATGCCCTTGGCTGCCTGATGCCACTGGGCCGTGGAGCGTGGCACGTCACGGCCTCAGCACATCCTGCTGGGACAGAATGTCCCAAGTCGGGGAGTCACCTGAAGAAATGGAGGAGTCAAGGGACCGCTTCCTGCATTCTTCTATTTTAAGGAAAGGAAAAACTATGACACAGCTTGCTTTAACTTACATTACTAAAAAGATAGAGGAGTACAAAAGAATCACCTGTTTGGAAAGGAAATCTGCAAAAGAAACCAATCTAGGGCAAAGGAGATACATAAATAGTTAACTTAAACAAGACCTGCTTTGGTGTAGCTTGGCTCTGTTCATAACCAGCACATGGGAGCTCTGGGCAAAACCATATTGCACTAGTTATAGGCTCATCTCATAGACTTAGAGATGCAAAAGACTTATTAGGTCATTGAGTCCATCCCACCTGCCAGTGAGGGATTGTTCCCTGCAGATTTTTTTCTATTACTTTGTACAGCCCAATTTTAAATGATCCAAGCGATGTGGTCTCAGCCACTTCCTTGGGGAGCCTCGTGCACAGATATGTTTTGTTTAACTCCACCACTTCAATGGTTAACCCTTTTCTTCCCTGATTCTCTTTGCGTTTGCATTTTCTGTTTCTGCTGCCTGCGTTTTCCCATGCGCTTTATGCAGTCGTGGCCCTACAGCTATCGCCGCTGCCTGCTTCGAAGCGCAGCAGCAAACCCAACATCGATAACGTAACACAGAATAAAACAAATCTGTGGCCACCAGGTATGACAATAAGTTCCTCCAAGCCATGAAGGAGGACGTGTCCTCCTTTCAGGAGGCCAAGGATGCTCAGCTGTGCTCCTGTTTGCTGGAAAAGCATTAGGGAAGCCTCAGAGCAAGGAAGCAAACCCCAAATAGTTCTGAGTGGTTTTTTTGCACGCTGGCAAACTAGTCTGAGACTATTCAAGTCTCACGAGACCAAATTCAGCCCAGAGACTCACCAGCAGGGACAAGCTTTGGCTGCATTTTTCCCATCTCAATACAAAATATACATTGAAAGAAGAAAAAACTTTAATTTTTTCCAGCTAACTGCAAGATTATGCCATGTATCAGAAATGCAAAAAAAACCTGAGCTGGCTCCTCATAATTCCTATATCTTTCTTTAATTCTTTCGGCATTCCACCCTGAAAGTGCACCATAAATAACTGCTGCCATAACTGCTGGAGCAGAGGGTTCCCTCAGCTGCTGACAGAACTCGGCTCCTGTGAGGGAGTGTAAAAAACAGATCCCTGAAGCAAAAGTGAAGGGTACGGACTGAGCAGAATTATAAGATGGAGTCTCTCTTTTTTACTTTTTTTTCTGCACTCTACAAATTGCAAAGAAATCCAAGATTGGCATCTTCAGGAGCTCTGGGGAAGGAATAAATGCAACGAGGTGACGCAGTGGTGCTTATTGGTGCGTCTGCAAGAGCAGAGCTGAAGGTGCTGCAGCTTCTCGCTGTTTTCCACACATCAAAGCTTAGAGATCCTTAATCCTTCCTTAATCTCCTAATCCCTGGGACCTGTGGGAATCTTGCGGCGTACCTTTTGGAAAGGAAGGCTTTCAGACAGCGAGGTAGGGTATTTTATCAGATAAACGGGTGGAGATTAAAAAAATACCCTGACAAGCCTTTAGGCCTACAAGATGAACATGTGAGATATTGCTTCACTCGGCAAACTCCATCTCTTTTGCTCTCAGACCATAGTGACAGCAACAAAGCTGCTAATGCCACTGGTTTTGGACAAAATCTTTTTTTCTTCTCCTTTTCTCTTATGCAAAAAGCAAACAGGTACATCCAGGTCAAATGTTTTTTGCTTGTAAATTAACACTGAAGGACTAAGCAAAACACAGTCCCCAAGGGAGGCAGCCAAGGCATGTGTTTCCTCCAAGGATCCAAAGTCCGGTTTGTGTTTGAAATCTTTATAATCCCTTTGGAAATCTCGCCCCAGGAGCAATGCAGGGCTCGCTAAAGTGGGGAACAGCAGGGTCCCGGTTTTATTGCTACGAAGACACTTACGGGCTGGGGAAGGGAATGCACAACACAGGAAAAAAGCCCAGTATGACCCAAGCCACACTGTGTTGCACCAGAATAGCTATTTCTGTGCAGATACGTACCCTTAGCACAACCCTATTAATACCAGTCTCATTTTCTGGCGCACACAGGGCCTCATATACCTACAGCATCCAAGCTCATGCAAAATGGTTCCATTTCAGGCAAAAATGGCACTGGGAATTTAATGACCCAACAAAGGAAACAGAGGTATAACCATCCTGAGCCAAATCAATCCCTGCCAGGCACTGACCTATGGCAAGACTAAAGAAAATTAAAATATAAATTATTTTATCTGTTTCACGACAGTAAGTACGTCTAGTTTGAGCTCTCAGCTCTGCTCGTGGTGCCTGATGTACTGGCAGCGATGAGCAACCTGTTTCAGTGTCACCTCCAGGTTTTCTCTGCAGTAAAACCAGGCTCCATGTGGCACGGAAGAGCACAAGTGGGGATGGGAGAAGCATTAGGCGGTCGGGATCCCCGCGTCCGCCAGGACTGTCCCCAGGACACATGTCCCGGCCAGGCAGAGCGCAGGGCTGCGCACGCGGCGCGGGGTTCGTCAGCGGCTGCGGTTGCTCTGCAGGGAGGTGGGACCCGCAGGCTCCCGCCGCTCGGTGTCTGCGCGCGGCGGGACACCCAAACCCCAGCGCCTGTTTATAGCTGAGCTGGCTGCAGGAGATGGGAGAGGCAGGTGGAAGGGGAGAGCTGATGCGGGCAGGGGATGCCCAGGCTCCTCTCAGAATCCAAGGAAGAGCAAAAACCCAACGCTCGGTCTCGGCGAGGTCCCCGGGTAAGAGAGGGGCCGCAGAGGACACGGAGGGCAGGAGCGAGAATCCTCCCTGGCGGAGGGACCGATGGGGCCAGAGAGGCGCCGCAGGGTGCAGAGAGTGCCGGGAGACGGCTCACCTGCACGAGTGAGACCTCGGAATCCATCGGGGTTCCGGATTAGTCTGTTCAGCGCTGCACAGATAACGGCTGAGGAGGCTGAGGGTGAAGCTGTCTCTGTCCCAGGTTTCCTTGTTTTTAGCAGTTTAAAAGATCACTTTTTATGGCCCAATATGAGCCAAACAAATGGATAAATAACCCCAGGCCTCTCCCCCAAGGCTTCTACCTAAAGGGTGTGAGTGAGCCTTGGTGATCAGATCCAGAGGCCGCACTCCTGGCCTACCGGGATGCCTAGCTCACTATCCCATGCCATCTCCAGGACCCACCTGGCTGTTCCATAAATCCCACACCATTTTCCAGGGGAGACCGTCTGGATGCCCTTCAGTGAGTCTTCCTACAGAGCCAGTGTTAATCCATGGGCTCCAGTGAGCTACATGGTCAGGGAAGCCACCTGTCACAGGAGCTTGATTT
Organism: Crypturellus tataupa; assembly: GCA_034781795.1. Classification (NCBI taxonomy): domain Eukaryota; kingdom Metazoa; phylum Chordata; class Aves; order Tinamiformes; family Tinamidae; genus Crypturellus; species Crypturellus tataupa. The sequence goes on along the minus strand of JAWLRI010000139.1, from coordinate 1,693,206 downwards.
GCAGGGGTAGCAGCGTCCTCCCGAGTGTCAAATGCAATTAATGCCCATGCACTAAACAGAGATGCTCTTGGCTACACGTGGAGCAGAACAAACCTGCTGCAAAGAACCACAGACTGGAGGTCATCTCTCTCCCTACGTATCCAGACCATCTTAGGAGGTTTTCCTTAGAGCAGAGCCTACGTTAACGCACTCTTTACTCCTGTAGGAAGGTTGAGGCACATTTGCAGTTAATAACAAGGCACTAGTGTCAGTGCTCTAGATAAAGCATTTTGAAGCTTGTGAGGGTTATGTGCATTGACAACAACAGTACTCTGTGTAATACTGGCAATAATAGATCAGACATCCAGGTCGGTGTACAACACACCACAGCACCAGCGGGTGACACACCGGGCCAGCAGGTCTACCTAGCTCCAAGGCAGCAAGGTCTAGTGCCAAGTCGATGAGTGCAGCCTGCAGGGCTTCACTAACATCCCGCGAGGCCAGCACAGATCCTTCCCCCACGGTCAGGTTTCAGACTGGAAGGCCCTTGGAGGTATTAAGTGCGATCACTGGGAATCAGAGAGCTGAACAGCCCTGAAGATCCTGGCCTAAGGCCACAGGGTTTAGAAAACCATTTAAATACGTGTCTCCCTGTCCACGTGCTGGTAAGTGTTTCCCTGCGCACAGGGACTTACCAGACAGTTATGCGCTTTTCTGCAGAGCATCTGGCCGTGCTGTTGGACTGAACCCTTGGGGGCTCTAACAGTCCTGTTACTCCATTAGCGAGTTCCCTGCACCGCAGCTAGGGCTGCGCTTACCTCTCACAGGGGCAAACCCCAGCTCATCAGCGCTATATATGTATATCACCACACCACAAATAGAGTCAAAACAAACCCACAGAGAAAGGGGAGGGAACAAGAAGTGGGTTCTTCCTGCACTGCAAGCCATGATGTCAGCAAAGCATAATAAAAATTAAACATGTGCCACCTTTCAGGTAGAAGGCCCCAACCTCCAGCCAAGACACAGCAGTTTGCACATTCCTAGCAGGCCCAAGTGCAAAGCGGGAAAGGTTCAGCGCCGCAGATCAGGGTGCACATCATCAATTGCCCTATCTCAGCCAAGAAGCAAGAAGTCAGGAGCTCCTGACCTGATGCAAAAACAAAAGTGCCAAATGCTCTCAATTCCTTCCAAAGGAAACGGCAGTGTCAGCACAATCCTACCTACACCAGGACTCCATCGAGTCAGCTCAGGATTGGAAAATCCCATTACCACCCATTGAGCCACAGTTAAACAATTTCACAGCCACGCTACGTGCTCCTGTGATAGGCTGCACAGGAGCCCAGGCAACAGCAGAACTTTAACGCTTTCAAACTGCGCCTGCCTGGGTCATGTGGAGGCTTTCCAAACCTGCTAAATTCACTTAGATTAAGTAATGCACCTTTTTGGCCCAGGCGGACGGAACCGCTGCTCAGCACCACTCACTATCACACTTGTTCCTCACTTGAGATTTTCTGGCCTGCTGCAATTGGACCGCGGAAATACAGAACATACCATGCAAATCGCTATATATCTCCGTGCTCACTTGGCTTGTGGCAGAACTCTTCCCAAAGCAAGTATTCCAGGATTGCATATAAATTAAAGCTCGTAAATCAGCTGAGAAAAAATCTGCTCTCTGGGAATGGCCAACTTGTTAGAAGGGAGTTAAATGCTGCAAATGCTTTTCAAGGAAGCCTTGCTCCCTGTCAAGAAGGCACAAGGCGATGGAGCTGTTTGCATTGGGAGCGCGAGCTGCATTTTTCTCTCCTCTTTCGAGGACAACGAAATGTAACAGCTTTTCTTCCCCTCAGTGCCGCACAGGTTGACCCTAGCGAGGAGACAACAGCACAGATACGATCTCTGGAAATCATGAAGTGACTGAAGAATGGCTAAGGAGTTCTGAATAACTAAATAAAGCCCTCTGTGTTTTCTTTAGCAAGTAAAGAAAATACTTTTAGAGTTTTACTGTGACTTTTGGGGTCAAGGGGGAAGCTGGAGTCCAAATACAACAAACCCATGTGGAAATTACTGCCAAGAGTCTGATAGCTAGGCTGGGAGCTTGCCTTGAGGCTCAGACGTGTGAGTAGAGCTCCCTGAAGGTGGACGGGATTGGAGTCCGTCTCGGTTCCTGGGAATCTGGGACTCGGTGCACGCTCTGACTGCAGCACGTGTCCCCGCGACCCATGGCCATGGGTCTCCGTGGCTTTCAGGATGTGGTTGGAGTGGGATCCTTGTATTCCCGAGGATCACTCTGCAACTGCCTGTGGAGAAGGTGGCACCACGGAAAACGCAGGGGCTTGGAGGACACGGAGCACGGGCCAAGAACCAGCTCTCCCCACGCGACTTCTTTAATTCTGCTCCTACATAATGACCCATTCCCAGACTGTCAGCCCTGAGGTGTGGGTGGCAGCAGCACTGTTCTTTCCAGCACCCACCATACAGCACCCACCATACAGCACCCACCATACAGCAAAGACCTCATTAGTCAGCTCATCGCATTAGTAACATTGGGGTGTTGAATGTTTGCAGGAGATAAATAACCCATGACACAAACAGAACGAAGGGGTCACAAAACACATTAATGGAAGAGCCAGGAGCTGAACTCAAGCATGGGGCCAGCCAAGATCCCAGACCTATGCAAGCGGAGTCAGAATATTTTTTAACCGCACTTTCTAACTCATTCTGGTGTTTTCTGGGAAATTAAAGAGCCTTCTGTTTTCAGCAAACCCTTCGAAAACAGGTCACTGGGGTTTTCTTCCTTGCTCCGCATCCACCATCCCGAAAGCAGCAGCGGTGCCGCAGGAGCTGTGTTCGGAGGAGCACCCCAGCATGAGGCAACAGCAAGCCCAGAGGGACTAAGCAAAGAAAAAGATCTTGTGCTGGTTTTTCAGCTTCATGATTTTTGGTGTATTTTGATATTTGGTATTAGCATCTGCCCAATCAGTCTGGACACTTAAACTTTTTTGCCTTGCTTTATTAAAGCAAATTCAACCTTCCAGGACCATAGTCAGACTAAAGTGAAAAGGAGTAATTCTGGCTTCAAGTAAACACTCAAGAGATTTTCAAAGTTTGTCTTTTTTTTTTTTTTTTTTTTTTTCGTTTTCTTAGATACCAATATCAAACCCTCAGCAGTAGCACATCCATCACCCTCAATCCACCATCAGCCGCGATTCCAGTTGCATCGTCCCCAGCCCTTCTTCACGGACCCGAGTGGCAGGACTCCTGTGCGCTGATGGCAGCAGCAGCCACATTTCAGAAGGACACACCGTTTATTTCCTGTTCTAGGAAGGAGAATTGCTGTAACCATCATGGGCAAAAGACACAAGTGAGGTAAGGTTTGCAGAGAGGTGATATTTTTTATTAGATCCATGGAACTGGAAAAAACAGAGCAGCTTTAAGGCACACCAGGCCTTCTTCTCCCCATGAATAAAAACTTGTCTGGCTTCTTGAAACTATAATAAAATAGATTACTAACAAAAGAGATTATCTCTCTCTTCAAAATGACTTTTCACACTCATGACATTCTGCCAAATGTAGTCAGGACCAGAAGAAAAAGCAAGTATATTTTATCTTATTTTCTTCCGATAAATTACTGTGCAAATCCAGAGCATCTCAGGTTCTCGGAGCAGCACTCGCTCCTCTTCCAGAGGGCCAGGGCCCGAAGCCAACCACTCTCCCGTGGCACACACCATATGCCACCTACCACGGAGCAGCTTCAGAGGGACAACGGCGATACCCTGCGTCCTGCATTCACTCCTGGCTACCTCGCGTTTGGCTGAAACAGCTCTTCTCAACCCAAATACATATGTTGGCTTACAGACACCATAAGCGAAGTAGCCTAACAAACCAAAGCAATTGGTTTTAATAAGAATCTTGGCTTGTTTTGACAATGCACTGAATCTTCATGTTGGCATCAAGAATGTTGTTTTAGGAAAATGTATGCATCTTTGCAGCACTCAGCAACTAAATCCTCCCTGCACTTCATGGAAAGGGTTTCCTGGCTATCCGCTTTCTAATGTATTCCAAGTCCCTTGCAACTGATTGTTGTCTGGGCTGGAAATACTTTTATATTAAGCTCAAGGTTTTGCCCCTCCTTGCATCCAGTGCTAGGGCCAGCGAGTGGGGTGTGCGGGTCGCAGTCTGTGCCCTCGCATTTCCTAATGCACTTACAGAAGTGTCCAAGGCTGCGGGGGCCTTTAGATGCTTCCTGAGTCGCATTGTGCAGATGTGTTTGTAATAGCTACGGAAGCGTCTGTCTCCCGCTACCCAGCCTTATTGCAGGCAGTAGCACTACTCCCGGAGTTCAAAGGCATTTCATGCTCACTGAGCGTTTTTCAGCACGAAATCTGAGATTAAATAAACTTGAATCCTCTCTGAGGAGAAGGCAGAAGGTGGAGGGAGAGGAGCGGCACAGCGTGCGTGTTGGTGTACCTTGGAAAGCGCCCAGGCGAGGTGCACCTCGACGCCGCAGCGCGCCAGAGCGTTTCACCACCGAGGCCAGGTTTGTGCTGGGTGCCGCGTTGTTGATTTTAGCGGGGCTTGTGCCAACGATGCCAACCTGCTCAAAAGCTGAAAATGACCCAAGATGTTCTCTAGCCTTTGTCCTAACAGCTCTGCACTGAATGCCGAGGCACTTGTTGAGGATCTGTGTTAGATTTACAGCATTTTTTCCCATTCTGATAAAAGGTAGCACGTCTGTTTGTTACTAACAACAGAAGTATTTGTCCTTTAGCAAGCACAAGACCCCACTCTCTGGAAAGAGCAACTGCTGTGCTGCTCATTAAGAGAAGACTATTCTGCTCTTGTGCTAAAGAAATGGAGCCCTCCTTGACTGCATCCAAAAAGGTGACTCTGCGTCTTGCTCTGGCAGGATTCAGCGAGCAAAACGAATTGAATCGTTTGATATTTTTCTCCTCTCCCTAACAACCGTGTCTCTGTGGGAAAAAGAAAATACTTGAGTCATGAAGCTGCCCAAAGTGTCGTTCCTGCTGATGAGGTTGTTTGCCGAGGCACCGCGGTGGAGCAGGCCAGCAGCAGCCTGCAGACCTTGTCCTCCTGCACCCCGCACATCCCTCACAAGGTGAGCGTGGACTGCACAGCGCGGCCAGACCCGCGCGAGCAGCAGCAGTTTTACTCAGTGTCTGCGTGGTCCGGAGGTGAGGCTGTTCCCAAGGGAGCCGCGTGCTCGGCTGCCTGATTTTGCTAACCACCAGCAGGCTTGTAGAGGTATTTACACCCCGAATGTGCCGCTAGCTGTCCAGACGAACGCCAGCAGACATGGGCCTTGAGCCCTCCACCCTCAGCATGGTTAAGTGCTTAACCTCCCCAGGCTCCACAAAGACACACAGCGTCGCTGAGGATCTACAGTTGGAAAATCCCATTAAATCCCATTCCTCCTCTGGAGGTGACTAAATACTTCCGAATGACAGTCCCGAATGCCCTCAGTGTCTTTGGACGGTCCCCACCTAAGGCTTTTCTGGTCTGCCCAGTGAAAGGGCACTGGAAAATCTTTTCAGGTAGGCTTGACCCTGGAAAAGTTGCCCCGCTTAGCAGTGGGGAGCAGTGCAAGGCAATTAGCACATCTGCCCGGCTGTAGACAACACAGAGCGCACCCGGGACAGATCTGAGGCAGACATACAAGAGTGTTATGTCCTCTGTCTGAGAGCTGAATCCCAGGGAGGGTGGAAATAGCAATGTAGGACAGCTGTGAGTATGCTTAGTATTAATATCAAATATAATGGTAATTCAAAACAGAATCTTTTGGTACAGATCTGAACTGCACAAGCCAAGTTATGAAATGATATTAGCATCTGGATCTAAGAAGCAGCTGAGACTAAGCTAGCATTTGCCATATGTCTCATCTGCAGAGAATATTTAAATAAGTAAACACAATGAGTTAATAAATACATGAAATAACTTTGCAAGATAAGCACCTCTCTGTGCTCGTGGCATGGCAGATTGTCAGAACAATCAAACCCAGTGGAAAGTCTGAAAGGGGAAAATTCAGATGGCATAACATGGGACTCTCTTTTTCTTTGAGTTTTCAACTGGCTGAATAGCCTAGCCCAGAATGATGAACATTTACAGTGATCCTTATCTGCTGGCAGGTGAAAGAATCCTGTTGCAGTTGCCAAAATCTTAACTCATCAGCAAATCAGTGGTTCTTCTTGGAAGCATGAGCTGAAACCTTCCACAGACCTTCTAGCTACATCCCTGTGCAGGCAAAAGGGACTATCATTTTAAAGGCATCAAAGGTAGAGAAAGTTGTGTTGCTTTCCAGTAATTCCCTGATAACACCTAGAGGGTGAAACAAGCCTGCTGGTGGTCTAACAAGTCAAAAAAAAAAAAAATCTGAAATGCTGATTCTGGAAAAGGAACCATTCTGTAAAAACAAGCCAGATCCAGTGTCCTCGTTTCTTTTTTTACCTGTGCACGTCTAAGTGTCTCCAGCTGGAAACTGAATAATGAGGATTTTAGGCTTTGGCCCTGGAGAAACTCTCAAGGGACCACCTTTCTGTTTATTAAGAAACTAAGAAAATTCACCTCTTTGAACAGCAGATTTAGGGCTTGAGTCTGAGGTCAACAACATTCAATTGCTTGGCCACATCTACAGGTCTCTAAATGCATCCAACCCGTTTTTCTCTGACTTTAAGTGACATTGCCTAATTGATTGAGAAGGGAGAAAACTCTTAATTGCATATTAAGGCCATTATTACTCAGAAATTTTAATAAGCTCAATGTCTCCCTAGAAAACATCAGTGGTTTGATGAGGTTTTAATAGCCCCTGGCAATGAATGGTGCTATCAGGTGCTCAGCCCCAGCCTTCAGTCGCTTTGGGTAGGACACCTTGTTCCCTAATACTGATACTGCTATTAACAGTCGATGCCCAAAGCAATCACTTGCTGTAAATTGCAGAAAAGTTCAGAGTCTATTTTAGCTCTCCAAACTAGATCATGTAGCACTGTATCAGTTTAGGAAGGGCCTTGCTCCACTTCTGGAGTGGCCTGAAGCAAACAGCACTGAGCATCTTAGAGAGGCACAAACTGCGGCCTGTTGGCTCCAGTTGTTCAGTGCCACCCAGTTTTATGGAGGTTATGAAGAAATGGGGTTGTCCAACAGAATCAAGCTGCATCCATTCAGGTTTTGTGGGGTTTACTTCAAACAGGTGTTAAATCTCCATGAAGCAAAAAGCAGGAGCGTCTCTCTCTCCATTAGGCTGGATATCCCTGAGAAATGTTTACGGTACAATGCAAAAGGCAGGAGTGCAGGCAGAGACAGAAAGAGCTAATAGGCAGAAAACCAAGCCATCTACACAACTATATAATTTTTTTCTTGTTCCTTTCATATCATTCGTGAGCAAAGTTGAATTTTAACTCATTCTGTTGCTTTCCAGACCACCATAAATGCTTTCGGACTCAGTTCATGTGGCAGAATATTGCACAAATAAATCCAATTGCAGTTCCCATATCCTTTCCCATTCCCTACCCCGTTCTGTCACAGGGGTCTGCATATCCTCAGTCCACCACATGGGTAAGGCAGAAGGCTTATGCCAAATATGAGTGTAATTGGGTTCACTATACCTTCCCATCTCTCCTAGCTCTTACACAATTACACTAAGGGTCCAAAACCACAATAACTGACCTCAAAAGTAATCTCTGCCTCCACCACACAGTTGGAAGTTGCACAGTACGTTGAGGGACGTTTCGTCAGTGCCACAGAGACATAAAGAATATAGTCTAGTGCCTGAAAGAGAAGGGTGAAACGGCTTTAACCAACTAGACAGAGCAATCAGCCCAAGAGCACAAACACACGCAGAAATATGATGGGTATGAAATCATTCAGAGCCAATCAGTAAGCTCCAACTTCTAAAGCAATTTCATAATTGAGTAATGGGACACAGCAGGGTCTGAACTATTGTGTATTATAATCCGAATGGAATGCTGCGAGAAGGCTGGAGCAATCTGATCGTGCAGAGCCCTCGCTCACCAGACATGCCTTTGACATATTTCTTTAAAGCGCAGCAACGAGAGCAAAGTAACTGCTTGTTAATGACACCCTGATGGGTTGTCTGCAGCGCTGAAACTGAGATAGCTGAGATTGGAAAGCATGTGCCTCTCCTTGGCTTGAGTTAACACACCAGCCCCCACAGACTGCCCACCCACTTCAACCTTAATCGCCGGCGTGCCTGTGCAATCACCAGTTTCACTTCACTACATATTTCCTCCCCCAGAAGTGAGCTTATAAAACAAGAGACACTAATAATCTGAGATGATACTGCTCCGGTCTCCAGTCGTTGCTCTGTTCTCTCACTGCACAGCTGGGAATGCATCAGCTACATCCTGGCTCTCCATGCATGGTGCAAGCAAGGCTCTTGCCTTGCCTCACTGTTTCTCTGTCCCTCCTTGGGTACGTGTGTATTAATTCCACAAAAAATAGCACTCTTTTTGTTTTTAAAGCCATTACCCATTCTGCTTCCTTTACCTGCTTCTTGTTTCCTCTGCTCACGGACAAGCCTGGACAGAGGCAGAAGCCTGAGTGCCAGAACTGCTTCACCTAAGGGATGAAGCGTGGATAGTGCTGCATGAGGGTGTTCAGATGTGCTGCATGAGGGTGTTCAAACCCTCCATCTGTTGCAAGGCAAAGGCTGGGCCCTGTTGTCCTGTATGTCCTATGTAATTCATAGGTGTATCAGTGGGTAGCTGGCCTTGTCCCATCTCCTATGCTCTAGGTCAGCTGGAACATTCTGGGGAAGGGAAGCTGCATCTTTCTAGATTCATCTGGGAGGAGGTTGTGGTGAGGAGCATCTACAGAGTTTTCATCATGGAGAGCAAGCTGGGAGGCTCCTGCGGAAAGCAGGCAGTCCACAGGAGCAAGTTCGCAACCAAGCCTCAGAGATATAGAAAACAGAGGAACATGAGGGGACTGTATGGCATTTGTGCAACCAGGGAGCCCCCCAGAGCTCTTGGATTGCAAAGCCAAACTGTCAAGAAAGATCCTCTCTTCCCTCTGAGAAAAATTTGCTTTTCAACTGCTGACACTGCTTCAAGAAACAACTTTGAGAATTCTCATGCTAAAGGAACTGCCTCACCCTAGTTCAGCAGTTCAATGCTCTAAGAATACATCGGCTGGGAAATCAGCAGACCCTTGATGTCCTCACTTCAACAAGGAGAGGCCAAAGCCCTGGATGACTCAGGATGGATGAGAGCAATCTTGAGGCTGGCTCTCAACATCTGTGTACAGTTACTCTCAAAAATGCACTGCTCTTGTTTTACCCTAGCGTAGCACTCTCAATATGAGTTGGTCTGTTTTGTTTTGGACTTCAAGGACTACAGTGTGCTTCATTAGCCCAAGCCCCATCAACCAAAGCTCTAGGAAGCAGGTCCATGGGAATGAGTGTTGCTGGAGCACAAGAGCCAGGGAAAGTTGATAGGACTCATGCTTGCTAATGTACCTAGAGGTACACGGAAGCTCTGACTGGGATTTCCTAAACGGTGACGAAGAGGCTTGTAGGACATTGCCACTGCTCCCTAGTGGAAGCATGCGCTGGACTGGATGGTCCAGGAGCTCCGTTCCCAGCCTGCAGTCCTCTCCCCAAGCTTGCCCTGGTAAATCACTAGTTCTCTGTGTGCAGATCTGCCAGACTCCTTGTAACAGGTCAGAACTGTGGCCCAGGTCTTCATAACGTGTGTATGGGTGTTTTCTTCCTTCTAACTGCTGCAGTAGAGAGATATGCAACACTGTATTTTTGAAGATCTGGAATCAGAATAAAGCCAACAGCTGCAGTGAAGGTTGGAACGATCTAATGGGCAGAACTGACTAAGGGAGGATGAAAGGAACATGGGAATTGTGCTCCAAAATTGGAAAAGCACTTTCAAACAATCTATCCAGCATAATTTTGAACCTGCACGTGTCAGATATTGTCCTCCTTCCTATGCCCAGAAAGAAGATGCTTTAGCAAAATTCCACAGAAACTCTCTCTGGGTGCAAGCAAGGGAGAAACCAGTTTCTAAGAACTGCTTCAAATCAAATCACCCTTCAAATCAACAGCTATACTATACGGCCCATGCCAGAGCCCGGTGATGCCAACTGGAAACCTCCCTCTGATTTAGATGGCCGTAATCAGGTCCATGTGAGCCCTGTGCACACGTTCAAGACAGACTGGATTTGGGCTATCAAACACTGACAACAAACAACTCGCTAATAAGCTGCAGACCAAGATTTTCTTTTTTTCAGAGATTATTCAATAAACATTTCCAAATACATTTCCCATGGAAAAATTCAGCCTTTTCATACAGACAACTCACATACCAGAAAAAAAAGGCAATGATGTTACTCACAGAAATTATTAATTACAAATTATTCACTTGGTTCTTGCAGCCAGTGGTGCTTTTCCTCTACATGGAGCCATGAGCAAAGCAAAGTTAGAGTCACTTGAGGTAGAAGAGAAGGGTGAGGCTGATTTCAGGTGGATTGGCTCTGGAATGGGACAGTCAGGATGGTGATATGCCTTCCCTTGCCCTTACTCACCTAGAAGTGAGAAGGGCTGCCCACGGTGGAGGGGCAGCTTGCATTTTGAGCTAACCAGATTGTAGACCTGGAAATGAAGGTGCCTTCATGGTTTGGGGGACCTACAACACACGGTTGTGCAGCAAAAAGTAACCCCTGTGCCCAAGACAGTGCACCCACCCCTAGCCTTCAAACTACACCAAGAGACAATTATAAGAAGTGATTCCACAAGCTCCCATCACATTGTCATAAATGAAAAAAAGGAGTGAAAACAAGTGACAAAACATCTGCGCTTTGAGAGCTTCTAGAAGACCAATCAGCACTAGCAAAAGCACTAGAACTTCACAGCAGAGCAGAGCAGTGCTTTGTAGGGTTTCCCCCTGAAATGTAGGCTATCTGCAAGCAGCGTCTGCCACATTTGCTAGCATACAGTTGTTCCCTGTCAATGCCAAAGTCATAACAGAAAACAAATAGAGCCCTCATAGTGAACTCTCTGAAGGCTTCGTTTTCAGAGCACTGGGGAAGCAGCAGCCATGCTGCGTATCAGCATCTAATGATTTCCACCTCCTAGTCTTGATCTGCAGGGCTCCTGCGCACTGTCAACAAAACGGGCACGTCAAAACCCCGGTTTAAATGCGCACCTTCCTTGGGGTGAAAGCACTACTGTTCATTTAAATTTTACAAAACAACAGGGCTCGTGTAATTTCAAATAGCTACAGCATTCTTTTTTATGCATCCAAAAAAAGGTCTTATCTACTACCACAAAATTATCACTCACATCTTCCAACTAGAAAACTCCTAAGACAAATCTTGTCATGCAATAGTTCTAATGTACAACAGTTGAGAATACCATAGTATTATGCATTTCTCTGCATGGGTTGCCTTGGCACATTTCTTCAGCACAGCCCTAGTTAGATTTTACAGTGTAAGCAGCAACTGCAGCGCCTCAGGTTGAGCTCGGCAGAGTTTTGTGCATAAAACAAAGCAGCGTATCATTATGTTTTCAAAAACAGGGCACGCATTTTTCTAGCTGACAGCTCCTCTGAAGTTTTAAATGACTATTATTTTTTTAGCACTCCAAGTAAATACTTTAGCTTGCTTAAAAGGAATTAGTTTAAGTGAGGCAATTGTGGATTTCGGCATTTTTGTTTTGCCTTACCCAAAGCGCACAATAGAACAAAGTGGACTTTCAGACTTAGCAGGCAGTTAAGCACCGCGTGCCGTGTTCATACATGAAAAGCTCTCTTTTGGAGGGATTAATGGCAATTGGAACCAGCAGTTCTTCAGAACTTATGTTCTCCTTTGGCAAAGACCCATCCAGCAGAAGATAGCAGGAGAAAGCTGTAGTGCTTTTATTCCAGGAGATCTTCTTGCATCTTTCCACCTACTTTTGTCTCTTTCTTTTACTTGAAATTTAGAGGGTGATTTAGCAGACCTGACTTTGGCTCCTAATGAAGACATCCAGGCTTGTCAGGCTCTCCAACGGCTGCTGCGGGCAGCCTTGACAATAATTTGGGAAGTATCCACTGGTAGAGCCAGTGCCTAACGCTAGACCATCTGGAGACCCACCAAGTGCCAAGCGCTGCAGTTCTTATTTAATCTAGTTCCCTGCTCAAGTCGAATGACTCTTTGATTGACTGACTGCTAAAATGCTCAGGATTTGACCCTGACACATTTGCGTCACTGTCTCCAAGCCCTCTGCAGCAGTCATGATGGAGTGCTCGTCAGCTCTTCACTCCATTCGCAGCAGAGCCAGCTGAAAATTTTTCAACAGAGCAATTCCTCATCCAGTGCAGCGTATTCAAAATCAAAATATTTCTCAGCAGTTTGTCAATTTCAATGAGATTTTACAACAGGAAAATGTCAAAACATGTTGTTTCATCACCACCACAATGGTTCTTTTCAATGATATTGACATGCTCCCTTCGGCAAGCTCATTTCAATTCCACTTCTGCACATGCATGAATATCGACTTGCGCACTACTCATACTTTATATTTTCACTAATAACATCTTAGTTATTCCATTTCTTTATCCAACAGAAAAGCAGAAGCAACATTGTCATTTAAATTAAACTCATTTTCTGAATATTTTCTAAATTTACATTTCATGGGGAAATTCTAAAATTTCATCTTTTCATCAATTCATAACAAAAAGAAATGGGGAGCATCAGAACTTCTCCTAGAACGGAAATTCTACTTTTTGACCGCCTCTACTACTCAGTGCTCACCCTGACATGGCTCCAGCTGAAATCCTTGGCTCTGGGGGAATGTATAAGGTAAATCTGATTCACAAGCCTAGCAACAGCCTGAGAGAACACAACTGGCAAACCAGCCATTTGCGAAACTCAGTGAATCATCAGAGCTTTGATGCAGTCTGCCCTCCTTGAGAGGAAAATGTACCTCAGCAACAGAAATAATATCTTAAATCAGATGCAGCTTGAAATATTTATCTACTGTTCTTCTGGAAAGACGAATTGTAGTGGAACAAATCCTTAGAATTATTTTACTCCTAGGACAGGCAAACTTTTTTTTCCTGAATGTACCTTGACTGAAAATGAGAGCGAGACAGGAATGCAAGGCTCCAAGTTCAGGCCATTGAAGTAATAACATCATGTGATGTTGGACATCCCTCCTCCCCACGGGCTTTGGCTGAGGAGCTTCTGGAATCTACGCCAGATCCCACCGCAAGCAGAGGAATCCCTTCCCCAAGTGAGTTATATGGCGTGTTTGTGGAATGGAGACCACTCCAAACGCAGAGTGGCACATCCCAGCTGAAACGCAGCCAGTCCCTCCTCCTTTGTCTGAAACGCCTTCAGACAGGGATACATTCCTCTGGACAGAGTTACTCCTTTCTTTTTGAAACTACCTCCTTCATCTCTGGAACTCATCTACCACTTTCTAGAGTTTACTGGTTTCAGGTGCTGCAGCTCCCTCCTATTTATTTGGTGATCAAGGGGCAATGCAAGGAAGGGGAGGGTAGATGGCCACACAGGCTGGTGCAACACTGAGTGCCCTCACACTCATCTGCAGATGCACTCATGTGCATCGGTTTGCCAGGATGAGGTCTGATTTCCTCAGTACTTCCACTTTGTTTCCCAGTGACAAAATGAACACCTACAAAACAACTTCACTTCTGCAAGGCAAACCAAGGATGGTCCCAGCTATTGAAGAACCTTGTTAACCATTGGTAAGAGAACTTAGAAGATCAGGCAATTGCAGGCTTAGCTTGGCCAAATTGTTCCAATTTGTTCAAATTTTGTTCCTATAGCCACTAACACTCTGCCTAAGTTACAACCTCTGGATCAGACTCAAGAAGAATTTATTGAGTCGACGGTGACTTACTCTTCTATCCACCTTTCTGAGGTCCCTTTGGACCTTTCCACTCATCATGCAACTAGAGATGAATCCAGCATGCAAACAGAATGAACCACCATCACACAACCAAGGGCACTGAACTGTTCAGACCACATGTGCCCACCCCAGCCAAAAGGTTACAAACCACGAGGTTAGATCATAAGTGTAACAGGGTGGGAACTTCCTAGCAGAGCTTCAGCTGAAGCCTCTTAAGGCAGTTTCAGTGCAAGTAAACAAATAATAATATTCTTCAAATTTGACTGATCTGGAGCCCTAAATATTTCGAGCTGACTACCCTTAAATAGAGTTTGGAGGCTACCTCAGAAGTTGTCTGATTAGGACTAAGCTGATCAAGTCCTGGTAGGGAGCAGACAGGGCAGAGTCCAGAAGATGATTTCACAGCTGCACAGCACTGCACGGCTCTAGCTTTGGGTAATGAAATAAGGCCCAGACAGGAAGCAGTTTTCCTGAACAGTAAGCTGCTATTTTTACACATTTCACTTCTCTAACTAGAGACACTTTCAAGTCAGTGGGCTCTGAATCAGAGGTGCCCCTGGGCCTTCTGTGGAGCTATGCAAGGAGCTCGTGCTCCTGGGCAGATGTAGGGCTTCCTTTCCTTCACCAACAGCACAGCTCTCTGATCCATCATGGTGGACTCACCAAAGCAGACAGACCTAGCCCCAAATCCCAGGAGTCACAGCTGCCCTATGCAGCTCTACATGTGTGAAGGAGGTCCCACCGCTCTCCCCATGGGCTGAGGATGCTACTTGTCAGGACAAGCATCCGTGACAGCACAGCAAGGTGTAGGACGGAGTCTGCAGCTGACCTGGTGCCTCCTCCTGGCCCAACATGGAGACCACGTGGAGGTGGAGGCATTAGGCACCAGACATCTGGGGGAGGAGCTGCAGGGCCTGGACGTGTCTACTCTTTACTACTGCAGCTTTCTCCTTCACATACCAGGGCATCCTGCAGCCCCTTAGCACTAGTGCGGGGAGGACACAGACACCCTAGGCAGGACCTGGGCTGTGTCTCTCCGCACCAGGTGGCGGCCCTGTTTACCCCGTGCCTTGGCCGCTGCCTGCCCCGCCGCGCTCGCTGGGCCGAGGGAGGGGCAGCGCTTCCCAAATCCCAGAGCACCACACCAGGGATGAAGTCACGGATAGCTGCAGCTTCGCGGGAAGGAGCTGGAAGAAGGCGCTGTGAGGGGGGAACAAACGCACTGCGTATGCCAGAACCGCTTGACAGCAAGTAACGCTGAGAAGCAAGAGGGGAGAATGTTGTGACAGTCCCTCTTTGAGCAGCTTCTTTCCCCACATGACTTGAGCTTCTCAGAACCAGCTCCACTCTACGTGCACATGCAGTGATCAGGACATCTCGTGGCTCTGCCCCATCACCATCCAACCTCAGAGGGAACCACACAGTAAAGGTGGACGCTCTTGTGCGACCTGCTCCCCCTGTGGCACCAGTATCTCCTCTGTGTATCCAGGACCCCATCTTGCCTGCACCACTGTGCACGACACAGACAAATTAAGAGCCTGAAGACTTAATGAAAACATATAAATTAACATATGCCTCCTAGGGGGGTCGTTAGGCTTAGCTCATTAGTGGTTTAAAGCACATCCAATGCTCCAAGTTATTTGTTTGTTTGTATTTTTGCAGCTGTCCTTAGTTCTGTTAGGTCAAGTAGAGGTGTGAGGTCCAAAATAGCATCAGGATGGCTGAGCTTATGTTTCCAGCCCTGAAAAAACAATGAAGTGCTAATAAAAAAAAAAAAAAGACAAAAAAAAATAGTGAGAACGATTTCACTCCAAGACCCTTCGCAAACAACACACACAACAGTATGGAAATGCAGGAGCCTTTACACTCTGGGGAGGGGAGCTGCTGCCAGCTACTTTGGGAGGAGAAGTGGAATCTTGGTGGCTTGGGGAGGAAATTTGGCCATGGACACCAGAGCAAGGAAAGTCATTGGATCTCTACGCTTATCCTCACGGCTTGGAGCAGCAGCTCCACTCGGCCAGGCAGCCGACGCAGGGTCTGAGGAAGCACTCGGTCCGCCCTGACTAGTCCATACGACTGGGAACAGGTTCAAGCTGCGCTGGTTTCCAGCAGCTCTGCAGAGGCCCAGCCAGGCCTGGGGTCTGCCAGCCTCCCTCTGGCTGAGGCACTTTCTGAGACACCCCACAACCAAGTGGCTCTTGGATCTTCAGATATGGGGACCAGGCTCAGGGAAGGGGAGCGGTGCTGCTCCTTCCCCGTCACCCTGCACTATAAAGCCACACTGCTAAGTGCTGAAGTGCTGTTCCTCTTGTCAGTGGAGCGCAGCAGGACATGACCAGCAATGAGTATCAAGCTGTAAGCGGAGAAGCCTCCAAAAACATCATGTAACAGACTGTTGCCCATAACTGGTGCGCAGCTGGAGGGCTCTGAGCAATGCACGTCAGTGTGTTGGGGCTCCAAGAGCACACTCCACTCCACTCCAACTGGATCTCCACTCCAACTGGCTCTGTTGATGGACTTGAATGTCCATGGCTGAATCCTGAGATTTAAAGCTGGAGGAGAAGATCTACCTTTCTGGAGGGAGCTGGACCAGTTCTCCAGGGGGCCTGGGCTTGTTTGGAATGGGGACTACTTGTCACTGCTTCAAGGTGTGCTGGTTAAGGAGCAGCATGGAAGTGATGACTCAGAGCAGGCCAGGGCCACCAGTGCAATGTGTTGGTTGGAGGTAGTACATGGCTCTATCTAGCTTGCTACACAGGCTGCCCATTCATTGCAGACTCACCTTTGGATGATGCAAAATCAGACTGACCTTCAGGCAACGTCCAAAATCAAACGGAAGAGTTATCTCAAGACATCTCCTCTCCTGCTGGTTAACTTCATCAGGGATGTGCCATCATTTTTTTAGCAACCAAATTCCACTAAAAATAAATGACCCCTTGACTCATGATGGACTCGGAGTTCCTGGGTATAAACTGAGAAGTGAGGGAAGAACAAACTCAAGCCACACTCTGATGGAAACTTTATCCCTGAAAATTACCCTGAGCACAGCAGGAGTACTGCTTGGTGTCCTGCCCTTGAGAAGGGCTCAGGCAGACTCTTCCCACAAGATCTTTTTCTCTCCAGAGCAGTCATTAAGTGCAGCCTTCTCTGCTGAAAACAGAAAAACTGCCTCTTACCTTAGAGGTAAAAGGTATCCTTTACAGAGAGGATTTTCTCCAATAGCTAGAGATGCGGCAGCTTTTGGAGATGCAGAGAGGCAGCAGACCTCTCCGCTGAGTTTAGTGACAGTCCTGCCTATCCACTGTTCCGCATCACAGGATTAATCTGAAGCCATTAGTGGTGAAATCAGAAGAAAGTCACCAGCACTTCCATGTTCTTCAGCCAGGCCAGAGTGCCAGCAAAAAGAATTCAGAAAGGGTAAGAAGTGGTTCAAAGCTGACACCACTTGCACTGACATGCAATACTGGTGACAGGAGGAGTTAAGCGGCAGAATGAAGCCATTAAAAGGAGCATGCAGGAAGCTGGTGTTTGCAGGCTGAACACCCAGCGCAGGGGAGCTGCAGCTGACATGCATCTGGCTGCTAAGTCCTGTTCCAGCATCCAGGACAGAAGTTGGAGGCAGGCTTATCTTACGCCTGTCAAACTCGAGCCCATTGCAGGAGAGTTTTGTTGTTTTGTTCTTTCTTGGAGGGGGAATGAGCTCAGATGAAACCAAAGCAGGTGCTAATTAAAAACAGGACTATTCTTCAAACTGGGCTTTTAATTACTGTAAAAATATGTCAAGGAAAGTTGCAAAGGGGAAGAAAAATAGTAATTTCTTGTGCTACCTGCCATTTTCACTTGATTACCATCACACTTTTCTGTAGAGCAAAAACATCAGTCCTTCATAACAAACTCCTCTCTTGGGGGCTGGTGTGAATTGAGAGCTGTGAGGCCCTGCCATGGGTTCCAAAACTAGCAGCATAATGTCTGTAACAGACATGCTACCTAATTAAATTGTTAGGGAACAGGCTTTTATATCTTTAACACCTAATTTACTATTGTTTCTTTGAAAGTGTTTGGCTTCCCTGTGGTTTTTTGGGCCTCCCTTCTCAGTTTTACGATGGCTTTTAAGTTTTTCGTGTGTGTTTCAACTAAATAACCATTTTGGAGGTTTTGTTAGGGTCCCTGCTAGAGTCAGACCAAGGGAAGCAGGGGCCAGTTTTACTGTTGTTCATGCTGGGTGAGTTACCACTACCGTGCTAATTATGTAATTACCCCATTTTAATAGCTATTGTATACTGCTTTATTGCTAACAAATCTTATTTCCTCTTTGTTTTCTTACTGATTGAACGCTAAAAGTATAAGGACACACGCAAATATTATACTGCACTATAAACCACAATACAAGCCTTGCAAGCGTTAGCAAGGCTCTAATCATAAACAAACATCTTCAAGGCTGCAGCAGGTTTATCCAAAGCTACATGACAGTAGCAACGATGTAATTTTTGATCACCAGGAAATGCAAAACTGGAATTGGGTTCATATCTCAAATACCAACCACTACCCTGAAAAGGCAGCTATAGTCTCTTAAAGTACATTTGTGCTATGCTTGACACAAAGAACATGGATTATGCTTCACATGTCTAGGTTCTGCTGTACCAGAAATGAGCAACAACCATATTCATCAATAACTTCCTCCCTGACATTTAAAATAAAATGAAAGATTTGGTGCTGGGGAGGTTGGGGTAACATTTTTCTCAAAAATATTCCTGAATACAGCACAGTTATTTGGAGTCCATGGTTGAAAGGACATGATAGGATATAGTTTAACACACTGGCCAAATCAAAACACAGTGGAGCAGGATGAAAATGGGAAATGTTACCAAATTTCTAGGAACTACCTGAGTGACAGGGATATCAGAAGATGCAAAGAATTATGTCTGATTATGAGAAAGAAGAGATTTTCATGCTAGTATCCAGCTCAAGCAGGAGTCCTGAATCCTGAGCTTGTTTCTGGTAGTAGTGAGTACAGTGAGGAAACACACCTGCAAAGAGCTGAAGGGTCATGGGGCTGAAAACTAAGGTGAAGGATGGTATCATGATCATGAGACAACATCAAGGTGGCACGAGAAGCATGAGGCACCTAACAGATGGAGATGATGGGGAAGTTCCGGAATAAAGGAGATGCTCTAGGATGTAGCATTCACGTCAAGAGTCTCCCACAACTTCTTACTATGACTCTTATATTTTTCTTGTAGAGGGAAAATCGGTTGTTCTCTGCTTTACCCAAAGGAGTCTGTCATTACTGCTCTTCTTTGCTTTCCACCTTCTTTCCTGGTTTTCCTGTCTCCTCAGAAGGTGCTATCCCAACTCCTCGCTTGCCCCTCTGAAATCATCTCTTCAGAGGAGGTGAAATCCTGGCTCCTGCATCCCAGCAGTGGGCACAGTATACTTTTTCTGGAGAGCTGGGCTTCCTTCCATGGTCTCCTTCAACCTTCTGATATTTGAAGAGCCTAACAGTCCTACGCTGTCCTTGCATACAGGGGAAAGCGTCATGTACAGCCAACACTGCCAGGGAGGAAGGTCATTTGTATCCTGCTTTCTGAATGCTGAACTGTGCCATTAAATTATACAATGATATATGTCATATGTATTGATTCCATGATCATATTCTCTTAAGATTAAAATAAGTCTATCATCTCACACAAAATTCCCTCATTAAAAAGAAACAGTAGTTCTCTGCTCTTTTTCCTTCATGATTTTCCCCAGTGTCGAGTCCAGATCTCATCCCTCAGTTTATCAGAAGGGCACCAAGCAGACAGACAGTTAAATCCACACTGAATCCAGTTGGAGCTTCAGCCATACCATGATTGTGCTGACCGTCACAAAACAATTTTCAAGCCTTTCACCTTTTGCTGCCTTCCTGGGCTCTGGGTTAAGGAGGTCACCAGGAAACTTCCCAGCCTGGTTCGACCCACACACTATTATCCATTGATGGTCCTACATGTAGGGAAAGAAGTGGCATCACGTAGCCTGAGGGCAACCTTATGAGGTTCAAAAAGAAGTGCAGAGTCCTGCACCCGGGGAGGAATAATCCCACGCACCAGCACAGCTTAGGGGCTGACCTGCTGGAAAGCAGCTCTGTGGAGAAGGATCTGGGGGTCCTGGTTGACAACAAGTTATCCATGAGGCAGCAGTGTGCCCTCGTGGCCAAGAAGGCCGATGGGATCCTGGCTGCAGGAGGAGGAGCATTGCCAGCAGGCCGAGGGAGGGGATCCTGCTCCTCTGCTCAGCCCTGGGGAGGCACCTGGAGTATTGGGAGCAGTTTTGGGTTCCCCAGGACAAGAGGGATGCTAGAGAGGGTCCAGCGGAGAGCGACAAAGATGATTAAGGAACTGGAGCATCTATTGTATGAGGAAAAGCTTAGTGAACTGGACCTGTTTAGCCTAGAAAAGAGAAGGTTGAGAGGAGATCCAATCACTATCTGATCAATCTGATCCTTCCTCTGAGGGAAGGATGGAGCCAAACTCTTCTTGGTGGTGGTCAGGGACAGGACAAGGGGTAATGGGTACAAGTTGAAACCCAGGCAGTTCCATCTCCACGTGAGGAAGAACTTCTTTGCTGTGAGGGTGCCAGAGCCCTGGCACAGGCTGCCCAGAGAGGTTGTGGAGGTCCCTTCACTGGAGATCTTCAAACTCGCCTGGATGCCACCCTGTGCTGTGCTCTGGGTGAGCCTGCTAGAGCAGGGGCTGGACTAGATGATCTCTAGAGGTCCTTGCCAACCTCCCCTGAATTCTGTGATTCACCTTGGCTGCCTGTTTGCAGCTATTCGCATGGGCCAGCTGGAAACACAGCCACTCACAGCAGGATACTGCTGCCCAGGCTACTCCCCTTACCCATGCCTGCGGGCCCATTAGTTGCTTCCTGAGGGCTGCCCCTCTCCACAAATCCCAGTGGAGGCCTGCCACTGCTCTCCTACACTCTCCTCCTTAAATCCTTTGCCAGAAAATCCACCAAAAATTGACAGCAAAAACTTGAATTAGGCTGCTGGTGTGCTAAGACCACTACCTGTCATGACTGCTGAGCAGTATTTGCTCATTGTCCTCCTGTTCTCTGCCTGCATCCATCTGCTGCCTTTCATCCTAGGTTTAGGTTGGAAGCTTTGGTACGACATACTTCATAGGTCAGCATCAAAAGCTTCTGGATGCTGCAGTGCTAACAACACAGACAGACAGGCGTGCATGTACATATATATATTTATATTCAGTGGGGTCCAGCATTTGGTACTCAGTGTCTTGTTTCTACTGGCTAGGTGGAAAAAAAAAAAAAAAGAATCATCACATTAGAAAATGGGACCTCACCAAAATCTAAATGTCTGCAGAATGAGATCTGTTTGAACAGATTCTTCCAGCAAGAAAATCAAAGTGTTTCATTTCATGCCAGACCAATAGAAAATTCCACATCTGCCTGAGCCATCATGGTGCGCCATGGCCAGACATTACCACAGTGCATGGGGCAGCTCAGCTGCAGGATTATAGTGATATTGGAAGAAAAAGGTCAGCTGGAAGAGCAGGGCTTTCAAAAGAGACTGGGGGCATGAAGGGACCTGCAGCTACAACACTTAGGAGACCCTGGAACAGCTCAAGAGACTCGCAGAGCAATGTCAGCATGACCTGACGTAACGTGAGATAATGTTTCCACACTGGAATTCATCTAAGCTCTTTGTGTGGTTAGAAGTTTCAATATTCTGAATTTTCACTGCAAAAAAACTACTAAAATCTCTTTCAGCACGAAGACTGTAGCCTTCATTCCTGGTGCTAAGGACAAGGTGGGCCAGAAAGACGGGGAGTAACTCTGCTGTCCTGTGCTGCATTAAGGGGGAGGACCAAGAGCCACCTCACAAGAGCCAAGGAACATTCAGCTGTTAAAATAAGTTGCCATCAGGCCACCCCAAGCAGACCAAAAAGCCTAATTTACCCCAGGCTCTGGTGAATCTCAGTCCTGAAATCCTCCACCAGGCAGAAGTGTTTTAACGTGGGTTTGCCTGAGTAAAGGCTGCGCGGCTGGAGCCGGGAGAGCAGCTGACTCTCCATTTGCTTTGGCAGAGTGGCGTGGATGGAGCTGGCTCTGGGTGGGGAGCGCTGATCCTGCCTGCTGGCACACGCAGCCTGGGTTTCACCCACACTCACGCTCCTGCAGAGATCTGTATTGACACTTGTTTTTTTCAATTAGAGACATTTCATATTATGGCTTTTCAGCCCAAAGCGACTTTTTGCTAACTTCTTAGCTGTGTTTGCTAACAACTGTCCTGGTTTGCCCTTCTGTCCAGCACCAGTGCATATTAGGAATGGTCCACTAGCTTTCAAAGTCTGTATGAACCACAAACACCACAATGATCATTAATACAAGATCATTAATGAACAGAGCTCCTTTGCTCTGGTATGAATTGAGGACTACAGAGCTCATCCCCTTCTTCTCCATGCCTAATACCCAGTTCACCTCAGTCACACTCACTGGTCCTAGGACATGCTGACCAGAGCAGAAGGTCATAGAGTCTTTTACTTGTCAACTGCCTGTTTCAACCAGTCCAGTCCAGATTCATAATTACTGGAAACTGCCATAGGTCCAAAAGGCAAGAGCTGGAGCACAGCGTGTTCTGTCCTCAAGGCTCAGGAGTCTCCTGCAACTCAGGAATGAGACAACTGTCCCATCACCTCTTTTTTGGTCTTCAAGATGACATTACCGTCACTACACTAACAAGCATGTTTAATGAAGGGGAAAAGACCCCACAGATATTCTGCAACCCATGTCACAATTGTTCACCCAAGAGCATTTATCACGCACCACATCACCATGAGCACATATTAATGACATATCACTTTTTTGAAGCTGCTGGTCCAAATCCTAGATGGTCCATCCAGGTGTGAGTCCAGGGACTAGAGCAGAAAAGCCTCTTTCTTTTCCTTGCAGTTGCCCATCCCCAGGCATCACTTTGAGAACACTGATTGGGATCTGTTGGTGACCTCTGCATTTCAGAGCCTGCTTTCTTTTCACCGTCAGATTTGTAGGATGTCCTGCAGAAGGGTCAGAACCTGATCACTTCATCCCAGCCTTTATTCTCAGGAGTTGCATGAATGTTAGGGACATGAGTAGGGACAGACTGCAAAGTGACATTCCTCCTCTCACAGATTACAAGGGGTTTCCACTGGCTTTTCCTTTCCTCCTGCACATACTACCCTGAAAGAGTTAAGAAGAATTTACAATGTTTTTAAACTTATATTACTCACTTGTATTGAATTATTCTTGGATCACATATTAAATGGAGATTTTCCATATACTATCTGTCACAGATGGAAAAAAAACCATCATCTATGGATGAGTGTAATCCATTCATTGGTTTACGGATACAGCCCTCTCCAGGGATTGTCAGAAATAAACATGATGGCCCTGTTTGCAGGATTTTGCGTTTGGATTGCTGAGCTAGCTGAAAAAATGTGTGAAATCACATGTGAGCCGACAGCTCCCTACTGCCTAGGCATACGCACACACTCACATGTGTTAGTTATTTCAGCCAGCCCAGGGACTGTCGCGTGCATGAAATGGTCTCCTGCTTGGGAATTAGAGTAGCAATAATCAGTAATGTTTTGTTCACAGCACACCTTTCGTGTGCAAAGACCAGAGCAATATCAGGGAACGCAATACACTGGTGCCCACAGCTCTGGGGAAAAGCAGCAAAGTCCTTCAGGGAAGGTGACACCAGATGTCACCCAGAAAGATGGATCTGGAACCGGTTCCTTCAGCCCATGAAGCACCAATGATAAACTTTGTGCTGTCAGAACACCCTGCTTTGGCATGTCGCAACCACGCTGGATACATAGAGTTTGTTTTTCCGCTTGTTTTTGAAGGCAACAGAGTCACTCACGTGGCATGATGTCCCCTCAGCCCTTAGAAACTGCTTGTTATTTTGGCTGTTCCCAAAGGATGTGGGTGCATCCAAAGCGAGGCTGCACCAGGAGAGGAAAGACAGAACACACATCTCTATTCCAGCCCACCTGAGGCCTGTCCTCTTACCTAAGTGCTAACAGCACAGTGACATCTGCTCCCCAGGACAGAAGTCACCTGAGCCACCACAGCCCTAGGTTAGTCCAAAATATCCATCTTCCCAGGAGCCCCTGGAAGGCTTCTGCCTGGCTCACCCATTATCAGAAGGATCTTCTGTTAACTCCTACCCCCTCGGACATTTCCCTCCAGCTCCTCCTCACAACTTCCGTGCTGCGGAGGTCCACGGGAGGAGGAGGAGACCAGACGTCCTGGCTGGAGACAGGGCCAGTCGGAGCAGCATGGCTCTGCCTACGGCAGCATCCTCCGACTACTGCCTTAAATATAGCGCTCACATTTTGGAGACAGGGGAGGATGCTAACAACTGCAGACCAAATGCAGACACAGGATTAATATTGCTCTCAGCAGCAGACTTCTTTCCTGCATTAAAGTCAACACATCACCCAACACTTACTTCACACTCTCCCTGGGGTGGCCGGAGAGTTCCCTTTATAAGGTTAATACCTTCTCCACCCCCACCCCCTTCCAGAAACAGGATATTTCCTAGCTAATTTGTATGTGTCTAATTTTCATATCAACAAAACTGAAGTCACCATTAGGGTCTTTGGGGGGGCTTGGTTTATTTCTCCTCTCGTCTCCATTCTCGCCAAGCTCACTCTGTTCCTGCTCTCCTTTCCCAGACTCCGAAGGCCACGGGTGTCAGCGCACGCTGGAACCTGCTCGGATGGCTTCTCTCCTCGCTTGGAAAACCGTTTCCCCTCTCCGTCACCCGCCCGCCTGGGAGTTCAAAGGGACATGCTGGCCAGCACGCGCCACCGCCGCACACCGCCCGCGCTGGCTCCCTTTGGGAGGAGCGGCGAGGGAGCGCACCGGCGAGCGGGCGGGCAAACATTTGCTTGGCACTGCAGATGGCAAGGCTGGCAGGATTTGGGCTAGCGACTGCGGAAAGGCGCAAGTTGGGCAGCCAGCGAGAGCGTGGAGCAGTGCGGGCAGGAGCTCTCGAGCAGCGCCGTGCTCTGCGTCAAAGCAGCCTCCAGCTCCTTTCTACGGCACGTTGTCTTCCTCATTCATTATGGGGGCTTGTCTCGTGTTGGCATGCAACCCCTGTCCTGCATGAGAAGCTTGGTCTGGATAAACCCCTGGCCAAAGTCCCTGGGAGAGATCTGTGCACCAGAAGCAGCAAGTCCCAAATTCAGGCTGTTCATGCCTGTGACTTTACCCCTTACCATGACTGTTTTATTGCTGTTATCTGCACTTAACCCTATGAAACACACAATGCAAAATGAGCCCTTGGTCCTGCCAGCTCCTCAGTTATGGCAAACAACAGACAGCCACATCGATGCCCAACTTGCAGAGCCAGTGGCTTGCTGAGGAACCTGAAGGGATCTGCTCAGCGCAAGGAGACTCCAAATGCCCAAACGGCTGCAAATAACCCACCGGCTTAAGGTTTCGACCTTAGAAACTTGACTGTTTCCATGTAGACACCAAACACCAATAGTACCGGCAGCTGGGCACACTGCAGAGCCAGGGCTGGACTGAGGAGGGCTGGCTGGGGCCCTCCGTTCCTTGTCTCAGCAGCACAACGGTGCAGAAGGCAGCAGCTCCTAGGGCAAGTCCCCAGTAACTCTTGTTCTCTCCCCATGCCTTTCTCTCAGTGCAAATCCCACCTGCTTGCTCATTCACTCCTGCGGTTCTCCTTAATTGCCCAATTATTTTACTCTGAGCCAGCAGGAAAAAGAGAAAAAAAAAATCGCTTAGCCTTACAAATCTCCAGTCAAAGAGCACTTAGGGCCAGATTCGCCTCTCAGCTGCAGCATGCACCAAAAAAACCCAAAACGCGTGCACACAAAAATCACCCGCTGCCGACATCAATAGACTTTGACTTCAACCGGCACAGTTAGCACCGGTGACGTCAACGGGATTACTCTGGGTTTGCACTGGGAGCCGGGGTCCAAATCCAGCTGTTAATAAGTGCTTTCAAACCAAGGATATATTGCCCTGGTTCTACTTTGAAACCACCATTCATTGGAAGTGGGCAAATGACTGCTGCCGCATCATAAAGAAGATGCCCATGAAGGAAATGATTCATCTCTTACAGTAGCAGCAGCCCGTTTTTTATCTTAGGACACATTAAACATATAAAGGCATTGATGCTCTTGCTGCGTGCCCCTTGCCAAGCCGGCTCACCACAGCTCCACTTTTTTGGCTCTCCGGGAATTTGCTGCTGGAACGGGGCTCAACAGAGCCTCTGAGGTGACCACGGCTGGGGCGAGCGTGCTGGGCACCTTGGCATAGGGCAGAGGGTGCCTTGGGCTGATATGGAGAGGTCACCACTGGTTTCCAAGCAGGGTGAGGAAGCTGAATAGTCCATGCCACTGGTACTATTCACTTAGCTCCAATTGCCACATTTCACCCCAAACTGCTCAACACAGACCACACTGGAGCACCAACCGGGGGGTCCCATACTGGCGACAGAGGGGTCCCCTCACCACAGCCATGCCCGGGAGCTGCCTCCTTGGGTGCCAAGGGCTGTGAGGACCAACAATGTCCTGGTAGGACAAGGCACCATGGTCAGTGGTAGGGGACCAGCTCTTGCCCTCATCAGGCATCCCTGCAGTTCTCGACCACACTCATCCTCCGGCAGCTACTCCCTCCACAGCAAAACTGCAGCGTCTTGGATTCACACTTTAGACAGAAAAAATGAGAGGGATGAATCCCCATTCCTTCCCATCACCCTAAAGACTTCTTTAGTATTTATGACTGGGAACAATTCCCACCAGAAACATGTAGCTGGTTGTAATTTAAATGTTTCTTCTAACTCAGGAAATTTCCAGGAAGGTCTGATAGTAAACACAGTGATGTGCCCACAAGTTACAAATCAGTGGTCCTGTTTGTTTAATCCATTTGCTCAGAAAAAAAAAATAATGCCAAGCGGTTGGTGGTTTTTGTTTGTTTGCTAAGACAATGTTAGCGGTACATGACCTTGGTGCATTTTTGCTGCAATTATAAAGGTTTTTCCAGCTGGAAAGTGAATAAGCTTAACTTTCTTTTTTTTTCTTTTAAACTAATGACCATTTAATATCAGATAAAAGGTTTAGAGGAAAGGATTAAGTACCACTTTCAACAGAGATGGTGGGAGATAATTGACTCACTTTACCCCACATGTAACTCTTGACACTGGTGCAGGGCACCAGGCTGCTTAAGTGACGGGAATACGGCCCGGTGACCTGTGCTGACAGAAATCCCGGGATCTCCCACGTAGCGGTGCAGCCCGGCCAGCAGCAGCCTGTGGATAAGGGATGGCCCCCTCCCACCATCTGATCCCAGGACCCCTCTTAGCAGGTGCCCCCTTGGCCCTCCACCTCACACAGCTATACTCACTCCAGAGTAGCAGCGATACTCTTCAAACAGTGCAGGAGAAACAGCAGGGCAGATGCAAAGTCAATGACAAAACCTATATATTTTTAGATATATATATA
>JAWLRI010000139.1:1599724-1665713 GCA_034781795.1 Crypturellus tataupa | reverse complement strand
TTTATATATTATATATATTTATATATATTTATTTATATATATTATATAAATATATATTATATATAATTATTATATATATATATAATTAAAGAAAAGTTTCAAATTAGGGCTTTTGGCAGAAAATGTGGACTCAGCCCTCTCTCGCTTCTCCAAACACCAACCATGGCCACATTTTGCTCGCTCACCTACAACTGCTGCTCTGGAAACTTCCAGTGCAAATAGCTGCTGCTAATCTCACTTTTCTGTGTGCATCTTTGATCCATTTTTCATGCTCCTATTGCTGCCATTTGCAATGAGTTGTGGCGGTTTCTACTGGAGCAACATTCTTGCCGTCTGCCAGAACAGGTAAGCTCTGTGTGCAGGAGCGCCTCTTCCATCGGGTTGTTCCAGGTGCTCCGGGCTGCGCCGACGCTCCCTTCCACTTGTTGCCAGCTGCTTCCCAGCACTTTTTCTCATCAGAGGACAGCGTGGCCCTTCTTCGTCTGGTTGCAAAGCAGCCAAAAAAGGCTTTGATTTCCGTTCTGGTGTGCAAACCACTTGGCTTTGGTGGGAAGGTGCTTAATGAAGCACATACCGCGACGGTATGCACGTCGGCACCAAGGCCACCGCTGGCTCCCGCACAATGCACGGCTGCACAGGAGCCACCTATAAATTGAGAAGGGGGAGGTTGTGGCAGAGCTGTGAGCCTGTCACACTGGGCTACACAATCTGCTCTCAAGGCAGCCTGCAAAGAAATGGAACCAAGAAAAGCGAGATGAGTTCAGAGGGATGAGAAGGCCCAGGCCCCAGAGCCTCCAATTTGGTCTTTTGGGATGCAGAATCCCTAATTTATTTATAAATGTTATAAGAATGCCTCCTTCGTATCCAAGAGGTTCCTGAAGCCAGGGCTGGCATAAGCTGCTCTCGGAGCAATTAGGACCATGGTGTCCCATGGAGAAAGCAGAGCTTCTCCAGGGCCTGTTTCCAGGAGCAGGGCTGCCTGGAAAGCTGAGCAGGGAGGCGAGGGTCTGGTCTTGTTGTCTTGTTCCTAGAGCATGACGTGATCCCGGTTCACACCTTGCGCCGGTACGAAGCAAACAGGCAGCTCTGAATCACTTGGCTCCCACAGCAGATGGTAGATTAGAGCGCTTTGGGCCGAGTTCAGACCACCTACTCTGACGTCTGAAGGCAGCAGCGCGCGGATGCCCAGGCCAAGCCCTGCTCCCCGCGCAACCGGGGCAGAGGACACTCAGACAACCCGTGTTGTAGTCACACAGGAGCACCCTGGAGCTTTCACACTCAGACTCCGAAACCTCCCGCCCAGCAGGTATTTTGGAGGCTTCCCAGAAAATCACGCCGTGTGCCCGTTTGGATTTCCTTAGCGAGTGCCTGCCGCATGTATGGAAGTCAGTGAGAACTCTGGCTGTAACATGCTAAATGAAGGGGATTTGAACACCCAGATCCTCCAGGCGATGAAAGATCTCAGCCCATACGTATGCAGGGAGCTTGTAGAATCAGGCTCCGAAACACCAAAATCAAAACTTTCCATGTTCAAGATCAAACGAGTAGAATAATCTCAACTTCTCCACCCCCAGAATGGGACCATTTACACTCGCTTGCCTGGCATGGCTTTTGCGAAACTAAGCAAATGCTGGGGAAGAACTGGGAGCCTCTGCAGTTGCCGCGGCTGATTGTTCTTCCCTCCAACTCCAAAGAGCTGGCAAGGACTGCGGGGTGCAGTGCCATGCGCCCGGGCTGGCTGCTCCTCAAAGCCAAGCGAGACGGCTTCTGGGCTATGTGGGAAGCACTTTGGGATCCTTTGGTATGGAGAGGAAACACAGCGTGCTGGGAAGGGGCATGGCTGCAGCCTGCAGTAGGTTTTCTTGGGAGGAGAGATGCCCTCCATATGGAGCTGGGGACTTGGGACAGGCCATACAGGATGGGTCATGCTGAGGCTCCAGGGCATTATAGCACTGCTGGCTCCATAACCCCGTCGTGGAGCAATGACACACGTGCCATGTCAGACATGCCAGGCCAGCCAGCGCGGGAGGGATGGTCGCTCATCACGGTGCCCAAGAAAAGCCCAGCTGGCTTCCTCCTTCATGGTGAGGAAGGTCTCCTTACTCACATACATCATGTTGTTTCTTTGCTGCTCCTTCAGCCAGCATGAGAGGATGGGAAATGACAGCTCTGTGTGCTAGAAACTGGAAAGGATCCCAAGGAAAATGGGTGACATCTTGCACACAACCCTGCACCATTGTCACCGGGAAGGGACGAGCACCTGCACCCATGGAGCTGCCCTGCTTGAGTGCCTGCTCCTCCAAGGCTGGTCTGCAGCTGCCGGCATCACCAGCTCTCAGAGCCTGAAGTCTTCACGGTCAAGGAGCACTTCTTGACTTCCCTTCCTAGGCTCTTCTCCGGTAAATCATTCCCTGTTAGACCCCTCCTTTCTTGGTCTCTTAGCAGAGCAGTGAAGAGCTGAATACCGAGAGCTGGTTTCGCTTTCCAGACCAGCGCTGTCAGCAGCATGAGAACGCTCGCACAGCCCAAAGGCAGAAGGGTGAAACCCAGGCACGATAAATATCCCATCTCATTTATGCCCTAACCTCTTTTTGCCGTGAGTTCCCAAGGTTAATCGCCACTCAATATGTTAATGTTCATCAAGTCAAGAGCTAATCCCTTCTGCCAGGCTTGAAGTTTTCTGCCTTTCATTGAACTTACCCCATCTACGTGCCGTGAGGGCAGGTGAGTAGGAGATCTCAATTTACTTTCTCTCCAGTCTAGACTATTCATTACTTCGCTGTCTCCAAACGAAGCGGGCGCAGCCCTTTCAATACCTCTTCAGGAAGCATTCCCTCGCAAGGCCTCTAATCATTTTCATTGTCAGCTTCTGAACACTCATTATTCCCACTATATCCTCTCCTGAGCTCAGATATCCAGCAAGAAACCCAGCTTGGGAGCAAGGCTCTGCTCTGTAATTCCGATTTTAGTTGGTTTTCGCTGGGTTTTAGCTGGGTTTTCGTGAACATTTTACACCTCTCTCTGCAACCAGTCTCATGTTTTGTCTTACTTTTCTGACAGCAAAGAGGAAAAGCAACCCAGGGATCGACATGGACAGCTCAAAAGAGGTTATGGATAATTTGGAGCCTGGGTTTTTCGCTGCCGTGCACCGTGCCCTGCGCCTGTCAGTAGCAGATTGCGCCTGCCGTTGTGCTGCCCATTCCCCTACCTTTGTGTGGTCTGACAATATCGCAACCCAAGGTGGTATATGGTTGCAGGCACTGCCGCTCTCATTATTTACAATGGCTAATTAAGATCCTGCTACAACCTTCATCCCACCCTTAATTCTTATGAAGCAGCCAACAAAAGGTTTTGATTTCCTTTTTGGCTGGAAGACCTTTTGGCTTCTGCAAAAAGGGGATTAGGAATGAAAGCACATAAAGGTATGTGCACAATCACAAAGTCATAACAGCGCTCCGAGTGCAGTCTCCCAGGAATGAAACGCAGCATTAGCGAGGAGGGCTAATTGGGACTGGTTTAAAGAGTGCACATTGTGTAGCAGAGTCCGGTAACACTTTTGATCAGGCAGACAACACAGCCACAAATTGCTTTCTTCCCTCTCCAAAATATCTGACCCCAGAGGAAATGCTGTTTTACCTTTCCCAAGCAATTCAGCGCCAGACAGACAGGCAGACGGCGGCCGGTGAGCGGGGCTGGGGGAGCCCTGGCGGCCCCGCGCGCACCAGCGCCGGCGGCTCCGGGTGCTGCCTGCGAGGACGAGGCTCCGGGGGCTCCGGTGGGATGGACCAGCGGGATGCTGAGATCCCAGCCAGATCTGCTGCGGGAGTCGCGTTCACTCCAGCGCTCTGTGCCGAAGTCCCAGGAGTGATGGGGGGCTCAGCGGGGTCCTGAGCTGCACCAGGGCCATCGCGAGCCATCGCTCCTTTGGGTTTAGTGCAGCCCAATGGCCTCCCCGAATGTCACCAAGCCAACTGTGCGAGCCCGAGCCTGGCTCGGGAATCCGTCTCGTTAACTCTTGGCAATGCCACCCCCACAATGTCATGGCATGCAGGAATCTATGAAAACCAGAGACCCGAGACATGTGTTTTTGTTTGTATGTGCCAGCATTTCCAATGGCTCAAAAATGTGTGTGCCTGCGAAAGCTGCATGTGTGTTACTCATTTAGGATCATTTTCAGCCCTTATAATAGGAGGCTCATTTTATCCTTTTTTAAAGCTCTTGAGCAAAGATGATCGCAGCCCCCAAGCCTGCCATTGCTATAAACTACATCTCTGCAGAGCTGTCCTCCTCCAGGAAGAGCCCCGTGCAGGAGTGCAAGGGCTCTCGCTATTTGCTTGTGTCAGATAGATAGATAGATAGGCAGCTAATTCCTCTAGGCTCCTTTGTAAGCCCCAGCCAAGATTTTTACATTCTGATTCATGCAAATATGGTCATATGATCAAAGTAACATGTGCTACCTCCCAGAAACTAATGCACTAATCAGTTCTGTGCCGCGGGCCACAGCCTATCATACACCATCGCTCCGCTCCGTTGTTACCGACACTGCTTCCTCCTGGCTTTGCACACAACATCCCTCAAGTAGACAGCGGGCTCTGCAGTAACCGAGGGCTGCTTTGAGCTGCCTTACCATGAGGCATCACAAAACACCCCCAAAAAAGCCTATCCTCCCTCGCTTTCTTCTCAACCCATGCTGGTTTCTGATGGTCAATTTCCTCGATGCACTGACACAGGATAAGAGGAAGGCGGCGGGCAGGTTGCTCACAGAGGACTCCCAAACGGGAATGTTTCTCCAAAAGGTTTGGGTGGAAATCTCAAAATGACAAATTTCCCTTGAGAATTCCACAGCTCTTTTACTTTACTCAGTCCAGAATTGCCCGTCCTGATACAAAATGGCCCTTCCAGGCCTGGGACTGCACACGCGGGTGGAAATGAAAGCCACTCCCTTGGCTGCAGCTGGGGAGGAGGTGACGTCTCATTTCACCTGCAGCAGCAGCACTTGCCCAGCCCGTCTGCACCGTCCTTCCAACAGCAGCATCCTCCAAGCGCACCGGGAGCCTCACGACACTTGCGCTCTTTAACCTCGGAAGAAACTGTCATTAGAGGCTCCAATGCGGTTACAACTTCTGTTATTCCTGGCCCTAGTGTTGTTTTTCTCAAAACAAAGGCGGTGTTTTCTATACTCTAGGCCCGAGCAGACCAATTCATCTCTCTTCAGATTAGTTTGATGTGGCTTGGGAAACTCAGCCGATAATTGCCCAAGCCCGGTGTAATTCTGTTGAGCTTCCCGTGCCTCAGCCGTGGGTCTCCTGGGCTGGCAAACACAAGGGATGTTCAGACACTTACACTTTTGTCCGCTCTGAAATTTTACATCAGCCCTTGCCCAAGGAGGTGCTGGCCACCTTTGGCCTGCCCTGGTGAAATGACAACTTTCCATAACTTTGCAAGTAGGAACGGGTCCCACCCAAAGCAAACGGGGCAGGTATTGCCAAAGGCTCCATGGGTGTGGGGCTCATGGGCTAAACTTGTCTCAATGGGTGACTACTGGACCCAGGAGCCTTGCTGCGGTTGAGCAGACGTCCTTCACCACGCACAGCTGCAGGAGAGCAATGCCCACAGGGACGGGCCCTGCAGGGGACTCGCTGAAGCGGCCTCTGCAAGGCAGCGCGCTGGACGCGCGCCTTGTTGCGTTGGCTCTGCAACAGCCAGGCTGCTTACAAGGCAGCAGGAGGAAGGAAACGATGTTGTGAGTGTTGCCCTCTGCGTGCGCTTGCTGGCGATGGCACCTTGGGCACTTAGTGCAGCGGGGATCCATCCCCGAGAAGAAAGGGATGGGGAGGAAGAGGAGCAGGAGGAAGGGCTGAGACGGGTAACATGGGGCTGGTAGTCCTCACCCCGGGCCTAACTAGACACTCACGAGCAGAGCAAGGACACTAAACAAGCGGGACGTGGCCTCAGAAGCAGAATTTGAGAGAGGGGGATTGAAACTATTTGAATATCATTTTTTAAAAGACTTTAAACAGAGAAATAGGCAAGGACACTTTTTAAACACACGTACTTCTTTTTATTTTCAAAATGAAGTTTCAGATTTCTCATTTTTCCCTTTAAAATTTAAAGAATATGAATAAATTGTTAAATAGATTGAATTAAAAGTTTCAGGCAAACCCAGATCTCTCCACCCTGTACTTTGCCTCACTTAAAAAAAGAAAAGTTTCAGTTTGACCTGATTTTTCCTCCCTAATTTTTCAGCTCACACCGTTGGAAATAACAGAGTCTACGTAGGTTACATCATTCACGAGGAATCTCCTCTCATCCGTCTCCAAATGAATAACAACAAACATTCAAAAAATAATTGAAGTTTTATATATATCCCTTGGCCATTCAGGTGGTATGGCTGGCACGAGACATAGGCACTTTAAACAGCTGTTGTGAATCTTAAGTATAAACTTCCACCCTTTGGCAATAAATCAGGAAATTCTGCATAGGAATATACCTGCTTTCCCTTGCAGTAGACAAAAATCACCATGTTTGATACCCTGAGAGCGCCTGGCAGAGTGAAGCTCTCTTCTTGGGGGTCCTCCCCGGCTTAGTCCTTCCCTTTCAGGTGCATCCAAGCAGGGTCCTGGCGCAGCGAGCGGGGCTCTGTGAGGCGCAGTTACACACAGCTACGTGGGCACGTGCACATGCCTCCTGGTTCATCACTTCTTCACATAGTACAGCCTTATTTTTCAAAGGTGGGTATGGAAATACAGTACATTAAGCCTAACTCACATATGTTTTACATTAGCCAAGCTATCCTCCCTACAGCTGACCTGATTCGTTTGGAGTTGTATCTTCACTGACAGACAAACTCTCATGCATAGAAGTTCATCTTCTAAAGATGAACTTTCCTTTCCTTAGCTGAAGATGTAGCTCCACCAGTTTAGTGAGAGTACATATGCCCAGGGAGGTACCAAAACCCCTATGTGAATCTAGGAAAGCTGATGGCATCCATGGAGAAAAATGCTCAGGCATGTGTCTTGCCAAGCGTTGGCCACAGAGCTCGTGTAGATTAGGCAAACCAAAGCTAAGTGTGCGTTCAGGAGTGTTTTTGTGAGCCGAGGTCAGCAGGCGCTGCGAAGGCCACAGCGATTCCAGCAGGAGAGGCGGCAGGGCTGAGCATTCCCGGTGGAAGGGATGGATGCTCCTGCAGAGCTGGGTTGCAGGACCATCCTTGCAGATTGTCACAGATTGTCACTTGCAGAACAGTACAGCTAATATGACAAGCAAACTTTTGGGAGCCCTTTCTCGCTGCTTCCAACCTGCAAAAGGCTCATCTTAAAGGTTAGACTGCAGCCCAGCGTAGCATGAGCAGCCCCAAGTCCAGCAAGGCCAGGAACATGAGAGTGGATTTTAGTTTTGCCAAGCCCCAGTATAGGCAGGGACCTCCTTCGTTCCCAAGGGAAGGGGTGCTAAAATCCATCTCTTCACAACTAGGCTCATGCAGCCCAAGCACAGCCCAGGTGCAGCAGCCCCGCGGAGCCAGAGATAAGGCTGCAGCGACGGCTGCATTTGCATCAACACTACAGAGGCAGAACAAAAAAACTCTGTTGTTGAACAGGAAACACCACGCACACTTTTGTCTGGGTAACCGAAAACTCCAGCTTTGGGAATGTAAACTTACCTGGCAGGCTGATCACCATCTGCTGACAGCTTTTCTTTTTCTTTTTTTTTAATTCATTATTGTAATTCATTATTTAATTCATTATTAACTAAGAAAGGCCCCAGGTGAGCCGAACACACACCATGCACCGGCCAGACACGTATTGTCCTTGCAGTGAGTGCTGCCAAGCCAGGAGGCGATAACGTTGGGAATGGGCTCTTTTCTGCCAATAGCTCCGTGGAAGGGGATGTTGCAGTGGAAAAAGCTGCCCCCAGTGCTGCGTGTGCTGCAATTCCCCACAGCCTTCAACTTGGGTTGCATCCGTCTAGACAGCAGTCTGAGACTGCCAGGCATTTTTTTTATCCACATGCTCCCTTCATTCCATCTCTGACGAGCTATTTAATGTACTATTATATGTGTAAGAGCAAAGTTCAGATCTAGACTAGGATCCACATTTTTGCAAACCTCCTTCAGGTTAGAGGGTCCAGCTTGGCTCAGCATAAAGACACAGGTCAGTGGCAAGGATGAGAAGCAGAACCAGATGCAGGTGCCCAGATCCATGACAAAACCATCGCATTTTCAGAGCATGCGACTATCTGATCTCAGACATAAAAAGCTTGCTACAAATCTCAGTATTTCTGAAATAGTAGCTACAAGGTGCTATTATTAAGTTCAATTAAGTAGCATACCTGTTTAAAGCGTGCCCACCCAGAGCTCCGCGCACATTAATGGCATCAGTTGCTTCGAGCAATTGCCTAGTGTTACATCCCTCACTATTGAGGTTATTTCCACAATAGTAATTAAATCCTCATTAACAATTTTAAATGCAATAGTGTACACAAGGAATATTATCTAAATCTTCTCTATAATCCTGAGATCAACAGAGAAAGAAGGTTCAACTGGGCTTGAAGTCTGCTTGCAAACCTCTGGTCCAACCACTGATCCTAGCCCAAGAGTGGAAATAGCAAGTGCACACCAGGCAGCAGACCAGGAGCAAAACGCTGTGTTGGTTATTGGATATACAATTAATTTGCTCTGTTAATTAGCTTCTAATTTCTTCAATATATCCTTCCCATCATGCCCCCTGGCCTGAGGTAAGATGCAGTGAACAGGGAATGTGGTGACTGATTTTTTCTGATGATTTTGTTCAATAAAGCGTAAAGAGAAGTTGTTCATACACCAAAGCTCAGCGCACACTGTCCTCAGCTGACCACTCACCCAAAGACACCCAACTCAGAGGAGCATTGGACGCTGTCATCACCCTAACTCCTCACAACCAGAGACATCTATGTGTTAGCGTCCTCTCGTGCACGTTGCACCTCCTCTAACTCTCACCTGAGGGTGCCAAGCACCTTTCCCCAGGGGCTCTTGAGCATGGGGAAGGATTTGTCCCTGGTCGCACTCATCCCTGGGGAGATCCCTTCTGCCCAGCCCTCCTGCCGCCTTAACGCCTCCACCTCTTACTGCAGACAAGTCCCGTCGGTCTGATAACAAAACCACCAGCGCCATGGGCCATGGCTGTATTTCAAATCCATAAATCCTTCCTTACTCTTGAAATCAATCGGGTTTCTCTTCGAGATACTAACACAGGCAAATCTACCACCACTCCCAACTCCCCAGCCCCGGCGCTCCTCTGAACTTCCCCCAAATCTCTCCCACATGAATCAAGGCGAGGGCAGAGCTGGCACGTCTCTCCGACCCCGCACCGGCAGGCACTGAGGTCCTCATCCCAATCCTGGCCCCACATGCTGGTCCCAAGAGCAGCTCCCCATATAGTCCCAGCGAGATGGGCTTCTCCACAACTGTCCCTTCTTGGTGGGATGTCATCTGTCCAGATCCAGAGCTTTCCATGAGCAACGTGGAATGACCCCGCTTCGCATTGTTCATTTTTCTGGAGGCTTGCAAGGTTTGGCGATTCTGTTCAGATAAGCATCCTCAAGCTTGCATGCTTATCTCAACCATCTCCCAAACGGCTTTGATCTGCAGGATTTGGCTGGAGCTCTCAAACTTATCTTGAGAAAGCTTGTTCCTGGGAGAGTCATTCTTCTGATTAACAAGAAAAAGCTTTCGCAGGGGCTCTGAGCAGTTTCGGCGCTGGCTGGAAGTGGAGAGCATGGGAACACATGCAAACAGCAAGAACAAAATGTTAGGAGACTTCTTAAAGCTGCTCTTGGGATCAGTTCTCATCACAGCCAAAATTTGAGGACTATTTTTATTTCAGATGAGTTCTAATGTGGCACCTTTCTTCTTTCCCATCTAAGTCTACCTCGCTCAGCCCAGCACCGAGTAGGTCAGTATAGGTGCTGCTTGTAAACAGAGATTTACACTTGGTGTTTACCCAGGGCTTTACATACTGCAGACTCTATGCAAAACACTCATGAGGAAAATTGGCTGCACTGATGAGGGAACCAAATCACAGAGAGGCTAGAGCTACTCACAACAAGGAGGGAAGGAACTTCATAGGGAGGTCTCACTCCAGAGCTTGTTTTAAAAGACACAGTATAAAATCACGCTGGCTTTGCTGAAACAAATAGCCTCTCTCAAAAACTCTGGTAAAGGAAACACAAGCCACGCATATGTATATGTTAATGGAGCCATATTCTAATTTTCCAGTTAACCTTCTCCTTGGCCAAAGCTCTAGGAAATGTTTGTTAGACTGAGAAGGGCCAAATTTAACTCCTGCTCTTGAAAAACTTGAGCATTTCTCCACTTTCAGCCCAGCACCTCACATAAAAAGGATTTGTTTCATTTGGGAGCAATTAAGGAGTAGAAAGTAGATGGCATGGTGGAAAAGGAGGAATTACTGACTTAGCAGTGAAACTGGCCATAGGAAACTACTCCAAACACATCCATCCTGCTGCCCTCACCTAGAAGAGAAATGTTCATTAAAAATACTATTCAGCAAGGGGAAAGAAGTATGAACAGCAAAAAAATATGTACATGTGTTTTAAATAATTTTTTTAATTGTTGAGGCAGTAATACTTGGTTCATGGAACTGCAATATACAGAGAGGTGAAATAAATAGCTTATATATATATAATATATATAATATAGCTGGTTTTAAAATATTCCCTTATCATTGGTGTACTAGGTCATTTTGTAGTCACTTGAATGTATTTAGCAGCATTCTCCAGAACTGAGCATAATGCAGGATCACGGAGCCGTGACACCTTATGTCGTCAGAAAGGTTACAGAAGATCGATGCGTTGAGAACTCCACGGAAACTCAATCACTGCAGCACACACCATCTTGTCTCGCTCCAGCTTGCAGCAGACAATAAATAGATTACTGCAAAACCGGCACGTTTCAGGGCAGGGTCTCAGTAACTTTGGGAAAGAACTTTGGTTTTCTTTGGTTTTATTTTTTTTATTTTTAATAATTACTTTTTCCTCTGGGGATATGCTTGAAAAGTTGTCCTTTCCAAAAAGAGAAATAAGCACCTGTGTGTCATCAACAACAAGAAGTCAATTTAAATAGAGCAGTTCGTTTTGTTTTTTTCAAGTCACAATAAATCCCTAACAGCTTTCCCCAGCGTTTGCCATCTAGTCTTTTATTAATTTTTTTATTTTTATTTTTTTTTAAACACAATGTACAAAAATAGAGCTTCTTCCTTATTTTTAATGTAAAAATATTCCTCTGGTGCAGTTTTTTTGTGGTTTATTATTGTGACACTGTTTTTGTCTACTTTTAACTGGGGTTGGTGGGTCGTATTCTCTTAGTCCTCTTGGTGACTGTTGTGTACTTGAAAGGTTTCTGTATCTCCACTTGCCCCTTTGGGTACCTCTTCATGAAATGCACATCTTGCTGGTTTTCCCGGGTCTTGGGCCCTTTCCGTGGCCTTCCCTTTTTGGTGAATCCCACATACCAGCCGGAATACTTTGCTGACATCAGTGCCGTGTAGTTGTTTTCCAGGACTTTTTCAATGAAGACACACTCCTTGCTGGTGCCATCAGGCTGAAAAAGGAGAGGAAAAATAAAAACAAAAACGTTATTGAAATGTTAACCCAACAACAAAAATCCAACTTGGCATAAATAAATGTTCACATCAGGACATCGCTGTTGGTTCCATCATCTTAACAGAAGTAGAGAGAACATCAGCTGAAACAGAAATGGTAAGAAAAGTACAACTTTTTCTTTCAACTTTTTCTTTCCCTATGCACTCCTATCCAAGAAGAGAAAGATTTTTCAAGATAAGCAATGCCCAGCTCCATCACAGCAAGGAAAGCAAAATGTTTGGCTTTCATTTTCCACTAGGAAGGAGGGTGCAGTGAATTTGTTCCAAGGAAGCATCATATTTGCAACGGAAGAAAAATCACCAGAAAGCCAAAACCAGCCTTTCACTTCTAGCACTGCCTCTGATAAATTTTCACACACACCTTCGGGCCTGGTGCGCTTATCTTCAACCATTTCAAGCCTCATTTCAAGCCTAAGACCATTTCAAGTCTCAGCCCAAGTCAACAGGGCGCTCTGGAAGCCCTGGAAGCACCCATGGGTGCCACAGATCTCGAGCCTCCCGGTGGGTCCCTGGGACCGAGCCCAGCCAGGGCTTTAGGCGCAGGAGCACTGTTGCTGGAGGTGGCTACATAAGCACCAAAGACCCACCACAGGTTCAAGCCTCTGCTTTTTTGGGGCTGTTCTTAGTTTAAAGGAGACCTCACAATGGTGGCAGAGGGGAAACGATGCTTCCCCCTTCCCTTCCTCTCAAGGCTGGCCTAAAACCAGACACCCAAAGGCCGCAGCGTAGGAGAGGGCATCTCCATACGATGCTTCTCCTCATGGAGGGAGCAGGGAACCCATCTCCTCCGCTCGCCCCAGGGCCACAGCCTGCCCGTGCAGGTGCTGATGGGGTGGATATTGCAGCAAAACCGCTTCAGGCAGCTCCTGGACACGGGTGCAGCTCTGGGTGCTCTGCGGAGCATGATACGGGGCACTGTGCCACATTTCATCTGCTGCTTAGCCAAGCCAGAAGGAAGATTTCCAGTATAGCATCAGTCCAGTCCAACCTCCGCCTAAGAAAAACACGGGTTTTTAGTGCACTGCAGGCCTGTATTTACCTTTACTGTCAGGTCCGCTCTAGGCAGGGCTGGTGAGAGCCCACTGACCATAGCCAGGCCCGGCCAAACCCTGCTCTAGTCTAAAAGCTTTGCTAGAAAGCCCTGAAAATCCCCGTGGAGCTGGAGAGCCCATGCATGGGGACGGCAGGGAAGGAGCCTAATGACAGGTCTCATTAAGAGGGCAGGGGCCACAGCACTGACTCTGCGACAGCGAAACAAAGCGCTACCACCAGGAAAAGGCCTTGGAAAAAGGTGCCAGGTGGCTTCTTTCCTCCCCAAATGCGCCATGCCCAGCGCTCGGGGGTAAGCAGGCTCCATCCCTGTGGAGCACAAAGCTCCCTGCGGCATCGCCCGCCACTCGAGGCTCCCGAGCGCTTTAATGAAGGGCAGGAGCGGGCAAAGCCGAGGGGTCTTGGGTCCCCGGGGGGAGCGTTCTCCGAGCCCTGTGTTTGATCAAAGCCACATGAGCAGGGAAGGGGGAAATCAGTTGACACCGCAGGGTTCCGCCAGGTTTCAATGCGAGGCCATAA
Source organism: Crypturellus tataupa (assembly GCA_034781795.1). NCBI lineage: Eukaryota > Metazoa > Chordata > Aves > Tinamiformes > Tinamidae > Crypturellus > Crypturellus tataupa. Next base: position 1,652,490 of record JAWLRI010000139.1, on the reverse strand, counting down.
AACCGCCCCAGGTTCCTCAGGGCTCAGCCCACTACAAACCTTTCACCAATAAATGGAGAATTTTTAAACAATACCATGGCTGGGTTTCAAATCCACCCAAACCCAGGTGCTGATGAGCCAACCAAATTTGTACTGCAGGGTAGCAGGTAATTGGAACGGTCATTTCCCCCCACGCTTGCAGAGCGGCCCTGGACCCGAGCCACGGCCTTGTTGCTAGGAGAATTTAGGCATTTTTGTGCCGTTTGGGAGGTTTCCGCTTGCACTGCAATGTCAAGTTCTCATGGAAAACCAAGACTGGAATTAAAAGAAAACGTGTGTGTAGGAGGGGGAAGTTATTCTATTAATAACAAAAAAGTGTTTGCTTATACCTTCAAATCTGCCGACAGAGCCTAAGACGGAGACAGGAGGTGTAGGAATAACAAGGTGCAACTCCAGGCCAACCTCAGGGCTAATTTGAAGTAAACAAGGTGCATGAGATAAAATAACTTGGTTCTGGAAGAGGAAGAGCTAAACGATTTGATAACATGAAATTACAGCAACATTTACAAGTACTTCAAGATAAATCAGGATAAGGACCTTGCTCTTCCCCAAACAGAGCATTCCTGCACGTGCTAAGACACGTCGGAGACAGACAAATGATTTTCAGATACTTGCAGCATGATTTTACAGCATCTGCTAGAAAGCCGAGCAGATCATAAATCATTCACACTCGTTACCTACACCGTGGAGAGCCGGACCCCGGATGGGCTGTTAGGGGAAAGTGCAGTTTACGTCAATAACTTCTAAACGTTTCCTTGTTTCCACCGGGTGCCACGTGCTCCAGGTCTGATTCTCATTGGGCCCGTCCTCTCCCCATCTCTGTCCTCCAAGGGGGAGAAGGACGGAGGAGACAACGGATACGACGCTCCCCAAGTCCAGGGCAGAGCTGGTTTTCCTAACATAAGGAAGATACCGGTGCTCCCGGCTCGCCTTTTCCCAAGGGGTTTTAGCGCAAACCTTTGCCACCGCTCCGAGGTCGCAGCCTCTCCTGCAGACGTCAGCAGTGGGACGCTGCCAAGCTGCATTTCGCACATACTTAGCTGTCAGGATGCACCTTGCGGAGCACGCGCCCTCCCAAACACAGGCGTTTTCAGTTGGAAAGCATTCCGTAAAATAAACGGGAATACCTGAAAGCGCAGGATGGGTGGGCCGAGCGGGAGGACAACCCCCAGCCCCAGCACCCAGCCAGTCCCACAGACAGGCCTGATGCAAGGACCTCGTGGCACCGGGGTGCTGAGCTGCACTAGGACTCAGAACGAGTGAAAGTCAGAGAGAGAGAAACTCCACCTGCAAAGTTCGAGCTGCAGTTTGCCCCAGGCCAGCCTGAGTTAGGAACAGGCAGCTTTTTACAAGGGCCATCCCCACAACCTGTCCTCCCATCGGATGGCTCCAGGGCTACTATGGTCCTCTCCAAAGCTGGACAGGGCAGTTTGCACTGCTGTGCACACACTCTCTCCTCGACACCGTATCTTTTTTGCCCATTTTGAACACAGCTCAGAGTATTCTTCATGGCCACAGCATGGCTATCGTTCCTTCCAAGCCTCCTTGATGCATGCGTTTATCTCAAACGTGACTGCCCATAGCCATGCCAAGCTGCTGCTGAGTTTCTAGGGCTCACAAAAATAAATAACCAGGAGCTTTTCAATCTCCTCTCCCTCCAAAAATCAGCATTGCTTCCCGAGCAATGCCTCCCATGTTGTCTTTAAGCCGAGCAGGTAACAGCACTTAGATGTCACCCACAAGCTGAAGGCTGCAGGAGCACCCGGCGCTCGCCCAGGCACCGGCTCTGCGGGAACGATCCCAGCTTGCAGCAGGAAAGGGCTCCAAGAGCAGGACAGAACCACGGTCACACAGCGAAGACACCAACGCACATCTCCAGGCAGAGAAAGGGCAGAAATGGCTTTCCTGAGACCTCGACTCTTCCCAGGGGAATAATTCAGAGCCTATTTTTACACATCGCTAGGACCTGGGCAAAGAGGTGCGAGAAAGTGGAGCCGCAGAGGACGAACAGAGAGACTGCGTGATCCAGGTGCCACAAACAACATCCTTCCATGGGGCATCTCCAGTATAAAACAGCTGGGGAGCAGCTCTGGCCATGGAGATCTGCTGCCCAGCATGGCAGGAGCTCGTGTGGCTGCAGTTTCATCCTGGAGCCAGATCAGAGCAGCAGCCGTGCCAGGCCCCATCTCCAGAAAGGGACACGTGTGTCGCCCAGAGGTGCTCGCACGCCGTGGGCCAGCTCCATCCCAGGTGCAGCAGGGCCACAGGAGCTGCCGAGGCTCCGAGTGCCACCAGCACAGAGCGCCGGGTTGTTTGTGCAGAGCATTTGGCCACTGCCCCGCAGTAGTACCCACAAAACACACTCAGCTGACACTAAAGTGGAATTAAGTGCCAAAGCATTTGCTGCTTCCACAATTACCCGCTGGAGCTCTTTGGTGCTCTTCTCTCCTGCGCTCGCTCGCACTCTCTCCTTTTTTCTTTTTTTTCTTTTATGGCCCAACTTGGTCTCATTGTAGGGTTGGTCCCGTGTTTTAAGTTCCCCAAATGGAAGGGATCAAAGGGCTCTTTGTTGTCGGAGCAGGAGCGCTGCGGAGCGAGCCGGCGCGGCCGCGAACAGCTTGCTGCTCCGAGGGAAACCCGGAGCCTCCGTGCCACCAGCCGGAGCCAAAGCGCTAGCAGGTGCAGCCACCGCCGCCTCCTCCTCCCCATTAGCCAGCAACACTAAGCCACCTGAGTGTTTTTTTTTATGGGAGAGGGAGGCCGGGGCAGGTTTTCTCATTTAGCTTCACAAATGTGGCTCAGTGGGCACCCGCAAATCCAGCCTTCGCTGGGCTCCTGCGGCAACAAAGAGCGGCGGCCCCGCTGACAGCGCGTCGCGGCCGGGGACGCCTCCGCCGCTGAAAGGTCCCTCTGTGTCTCTGAAAGGCTTCTTTGCCGCAGCAAGATACAACCTCTCGTGTGGGGCCGGGGCGGCTCTCCCGCCTAACGCTGCTGCTCGGCCTCCTGGGTTTCCGGCGTTTCTCCTGGCCACAAAAGACACCCCTGACCCAAACGCACGCTCTGCTCCCACGCGGCGCTGTAAATCACGGACGCTGCGTCCATCCCTAAGTGCCTCTGCCCCGGGCGCTTCCTCCCACTCGCCGGCCTCTGACCCGGCACGGCCCTCCGAGGAAAAGACTTGGGAGCCGCCAGGGGCACGAAAGTGTCTGCAGCGCACGGCGAAATCGGCTACGCACGCGGGCATAAAGCAGCAGGGAGCAGGACACGTCCGGGAGATGCTTTGGAGAGAGGGGACACCCGCCCTGGGAGGCCCCATTGGCGATCGGTTTTGCACGTTTTGGCCCATGTGCATGAGGATTGCTTCCAATTCCCTCACAAACGTGAGCAGAGTCTTGGGCACATGTAGGATGGAAAATACTGTTCTGCAGCGCTGTGGGGCTGCCCAAGTGCTGTGCCCAAGCAGCTCTCATGCTGCAGGACCCAGCAGAAACTGTGAGAACTGAGGAGACAGAGAGGGTTTCTAGGCTGATGTAGGTTTATATTGTTATTTCCTTGTATCTTTTATTCAAAATTTTCACATTTCTAACCCATATCTCTTCACTAACCCTCATAATACCCTGGAATAGCAGCATCTTACCATAGAGGATACAAAATCACAAAGATGAAGCAAGTATTTGTAGTGGCCAACCATGCAAGGCTGTGGCCACGCCAGGAGCTGCCTCTGTCCCAGCCAAGCTTATTGCCAGCAGCATGAGGAAGGCATAAACCTACAGCCAACCAGGATAGCTCATCTATACAGATGTGAATTTGATTAACAGAAATTCAAAACTGCCTCCAAGAACTCTGTGTTGATGCTGAGACTGTTGGCCGCTTCCTAATGAACTTTAGGAAACCAACAGAAAATTGAGGAAATTTCAATTCACATTACATACTTGGGGCTTGCTGCCATGTGAAGCTATTCCTTGGGGTGGTTTGAAACCATACACAGGTTTCAGATGTGCTTCATCATTTCCTGACATCTACTATTACCTGTACAGTCATTTTCAGGCTCCTTTGAGATTACACAAACAAATCCTAAACTTTCTATAAAAGATTACTAAGAATAGCAGCATGTCTTAAGTAGGCTTACATTCAATATACAGGGACCTATGACTACATAAAAATTAATAAAAAAAAAATTACATAAAAAATCAGATCTAGGCAATGAGCCTTATTGATTTGTTGCCTTGTTTAATTTGGCAACAGCTCTGGTCAATCCAGGTTTATTCATACTACACATACACAGGCTTTTTCAGTTATCATTTTAAAGTAGAGTCTCATTCAACTGTCATTCTTGTAATGACTTCAATTTCTCTGGGACGAGTTTAAATCAGGGTGACTACTACTTAAGATCATACCTACAGACTGGCTGTCTGCACAGTGGTGTTGGCTCTTTGTGCCACATTATATCACTAAGAAAATGATGAAACCATGATGAAATCAAGGTGTCATCCATAGAAAATGGTCATCAAGGATCGCTCCAAGGCTCCAAGGATCGCTTATTTCTGTGTACCGCAAATGTAAGGCTTGCAACATTTGCCCTCTCTCATGAAAATTATACTACCTTACTTTACATGCATGCAAAATAATGTAAGAAAATGTATAGGCCAAAAAATATATTTAAGCATATATATATATGTATAAAATACTATAATAATGGCCATATCAAACAGCTTCACTTCTGCAGAAGCTGCATTGTGAGTTTTATTCTTCCCTTCAAAATTAGCCTCTGTTCTCACTTCCCAGCCAAAACACACTTGAGAGTCAAGAAGGAACAGTCCTTGAGCAGCAGATCCACATTCAGGTGAATTCTCAACTACATCCACTCAAGCAGGGCATTACTCGGATTCTTGCTGCAGTTTATTTAAAACAAACAATGCACAAAACAGAATATATTTCTAAAGTAACATTTAAGAAAAAACTTCAGCCCCAACTCGGAAAGGCTCAATATCAAGAAAAATTGCACTGGATGGTCTGAAAAAAATGCAGTGTAATTCATCTTCATCCAAGCATCTACACAAGATGCGTGCAACACACCCTCTCCACCCAAACGGCTTGAGACAAGGTCAGTGCTCAGGGATGATCATTCCCTCCCAATAATTTTAATTAACATTTGACCTTAGGGAACTGAATTATTTTTGTTTGACCAGGTCAAAACAGTTTTTCCTGGAGCATTCTCCTTGTGCTGCCAGGATAAAGCTCGGCTTGAACAGGGATCCTGCACCTGCACTGGGATGAGGCCCAAAGAGGCAGCCTCCCATCTGCACTGCTGGAGCTCCAACACAACACACAGCTGCAAACACCACGAAACACAAGGGACGGCACGTTAGCAGGCTTGTGGTGATGCTCATTCCTTGATCACAGAAAGGATTTGATTTTCCTGCAGTTTTGAAAATGAAAGCAGCTTTCCTCTGGAAGAGGCTATCCAGGTTCCAGTCATGGAGAAAGATAAAGCTTTAAAGGTCAAGCTTATAAGTTTGGTCTTCAGTGTGAACTTAGACTTTGCAAAACTTCAATTTGACCGAGATAATTGGTTCTTCTTAAGAATAGCCAAAGGAAACATGAAGTTTGCTGAAGAGAAATCCCAAGAAATCTGTCTGCTTGTTACGCAAGTCTCTGGTGACCAGACATAGCCTGGAGATAAAGAGCCTGAAACTGCCTAACATAAATCCATATAATGAAGAAATTTATCTTCAGAATAACAGGATAAGTGGTTGTCAGAAGGCATCTTTAGTTTTATCTTTGAGTAAACATTTGACTTGGAACACTCTGGCTCTACTAAGAAACCTAAAATAGCTGTGATTTTCATAGACACAACTGTTTCCTAGATGTGACTACTAGCACCTCTGGACCACCTGGGCTGTCCCGTGAAACAACGTGTGGAGCATCAGTCCCGGCTCAGATATTCCCACTGCCACCTGAGGATGCCCTGTTTGCAGGACACCCAGCTCATGTAGCTCCTCTACCCACAGTTTGGTTGGGGTGAAAACCTTGGTCCTTGGTGGTCCTGGGAGATGTGTCTCAGTCTGGGGTGCTGGGAAGACCACACAAACTCGAGGTAGCCCACAACAGCCTAGCACAGACCTTAAATACCCCCATTATTGTTATCAAATGTTAACCAATGTCCAACCAGCAACGTGAATATCCTACCTGGTAAAACCACTAAATCCAAGTTGATCCACGGCTACGCCAATACAGTAACTAGTCCTCTGAAAGTGTCAATTAAACATTCAGTAATGAATGAGTGAATAGTGGAAGGAATATGTTCAGTAGTCACCTAAGGATAAGCTGCTTTTCCACTCTCCATTCACTGGCATGAATACCACAGTCTCCTGGATGAAAACCCCTTCACAGCCTTAGCATCTAGAAACACACACACACACACACTGAGGTCACAAACTCTTCCTTAAATAGGTAAAAGTGGTCTTAATTCTTCAGAAATTGAGGAGCTTTCTCCCTAAGAGCCAGTTTCTCCCACCTCCTCATCCTCTCATCCCAAGTGGACACAGAGCTTCAGCTCAAGCAGCTCCATATCTCCTAGCTATGCCCATTCCCTGTGTAAGCTCTCCCATCTCTTATTCCCAAACTCTGTTGCTTTTCCATATTTATCCATATCCACAAAACTACTCTCCCTCTCCTGAGCACAGGGATCTTTGGAACAACCTTCAGTTTTCATTGCCCTGCAACACCAAGATCAGCTGTCTCCTAGCCCACCACATCACATAAAACATTTTTTCCATAGAAATCAGCCCCTGCGTTTATGTCATTTTTCCCCTCTCCTTTCAACCTCTGGGAACCTCTATGCAAAACCCTGCTGTAAACAAGTGGTCAGAAACACAGGAGCAGGACAAGGCCCATTGCTAACAGTAAATATTAACGCTGCAAAGGTCCAGTTAACTCACACAGACTCCTACCCCCTGCAAGGAGCCACTGCAGCACCTAGAGCCCTTCGCTTGGGAGCCAAAGCCGCCGCGACGCAGTAAACACTGGAAGGTGGTTTCATGAGGCTTCGCCATAAACGGCTCCTCGGGAATCATTACAGAGCGCGAGGTTTCCAGGAAAGGCCGGGGAGCGCTTGGCATTTGGTGGCCCCATACTGAGCCCTGCGCAAGGAGAGCGGCGTTCCCGCTCACCCCGGCTTCCGTGCGAGCCCCGCTCGTGTCACCCCGACGGAGCTCGGCGGAGGCGGGATGCCACCAGCATCTCCTGGGGTTTGAGCGTGACGTTCCCCTCGACCCGGCAATGGGAGAGGAGCAGCAGCCAAAGGCTGCAGCGTTAGCAAAGCCTTGCGATAGCCCTCGGCTCAGAATTCTCAGAATAAAAATTCAAGTTTTTTTCCATTGGTTGCAGGGAAAAGATTAAGCGAATGCAGAAGATTAATAGTTCAATTGGAAAAAATATCATTTTTCTCATTGTTTTTAAGACCCTCGCAGTCCAAGGCCCCTGGGTCAAGACTTTTGGATAACTGAGGTTGATTTCAGATGAGGTCCATATTCCGAGCGTGACAAGGTTCACAGATGTTTGGATCTCCCTCCTTTCGGAGATGTTTATTTAGCTGCCTAAAATGGAAGGCAAACCCAAGGGGAGTGAAAACTCCGCAACAGTTCACTTTAAAAAAGCAGCGCTTCTGCCATAGCTGAAGAACCACACTGCAGTTAAACCAAGAGGAGTGAAATCCAGCAAAAACCACGTCAGGGTTTGTTTTCACGTGAGATGCCAAGTCAGAAGAGTTATGATCCAACACGTCACAGCGAGATCTGCAACATGTGAGCGATTAAACCTGACACTCTACCAAGCTCTGGTCCCGCTTTGGTTGCAAGTGCAGCACTCAGCCCAGAAATTGTGAGATTTTATAAGCCCCTTAAAGCAACTCTAACACCATGCAGCCCAGGAGGGGAAGAAAAAATCTGGATAAGCATCAAAAATGCAGAGTTTTGCCCCAAATCCAAGACACAGATGGGCATGGCTTTAAATATACAAGCTGAGGAGCGTGAAACCTCATTTATGGCATCAAGACCTCAAATGGCAAACCTGGGTATGCAGAACTGCTGCTGGCAGAGTGCCCCAGCCATGTGTCCATGTCTCTGCAGTGCTGGGTCAGTGGGTCCCTGTCCCAGTTCCGTCAGGGGAGAGCGGTACCAGACGCTGTCCAGACACGTGCAGGCAAGGGGCACTCTAATCCTCGCTCTCCTCCTCCTCCAGCTGCTCCCTGGTTTTATAGAAATGCTCCGGCTTCACCCCAGCAGAGGTTCAAACACAGACTTTCAAAAATGCTCGCCCTCGGTCTTGATCAAAGTCAACCCATAAGAAAATAAAAACAAAAATGGAGAACCCTTGGCTGCTCCAGATGTACCAAAACCAGTGGTTTGGGAGAACCCCACTGTATTTTCTTACCTCAGCAAGAGTCCATGTCCAATGGGGATCCCCAGAGCAATCACTGAGCAACCTGGGGCTGGTGGAACCCAAGACACTCCTGTCCCAGCCAGGCCAGAGGTATTACCCAGATCAGGGCTGCACGCATGGGCCGTAACAAGCGCCTTCGCCCTTTGATGCCGTCAGAGGGTTTCTTTTTAGCCAACTTTCCTCACTAAGCACACACACTCTTCAAGAAAACCCCTATTTTAAAGCTGTAATGTAAACAGCCCCAAATTATTACTATCCCCTAAAGGCTACTGCTGGCAGGAATCAGTGATAAAGCTCTGCCAGAGCAGTCTGGCATCTAGCAACAATTTGTTTGTTGTCCTGCAAAAATACAGAGCGCCTTGCCATATGGTATTAGCAACTTTCTGGTAACATTAAGAAATATATTGGCTTGGAAAGCAGTTATCACACCAGAAATAATCCTACTTTTCTGAGGCAGGTCTGTCCTGTAAACTGGTACCAGCATCATGGTGCTGCCATGCTCTGACCATCCCAAGTGCTCCAGGCTCCCCACCTTCTAGGGAGCAGCTTTTGCCCTAGTATTTGTATTAAAATGAAGTCATTTAAATGCTTTTTTTTTTTTTCCTTTTAAATTAGGTATATATATTATAATGATTTTCTGAAAGTGTTTACACATATCATCACTGGGGGCATTTTAAAGAAATCCGAAAGTGGCACGGTGAGTGTCAGCACACAGATTTGGTGGGAAAACACATATTTTAGAATATTACGTGCTCTTCAGTTTGAATTTTTAGAAGGAGCTGAACTGATGCTATGAGCAGAGATTTCTGGGGACGTGACTTTACTCCTTCCACTTTCTGCAGGGCATGAAATGTATCCCCATCCCTCCCAGGCTCTGCTCCTAAAAGGGAGGCAAAATCCAGAGTGAGGAGCCCTGCTTACACACACGAGTCGCACTGGGATAAATCCCAAGGCTTTTGTCAAGGGAAGCGCGACAAAGACAAATACGAATGCGGTGAATCTAGACTAACAGGATCCTGGCTCACGTTTGAGTTCAGATCTGCCATGCAGTGCATTTTTTATTTTAAATCAGACAGTTGTGTCCAATTTACAGTTAAGCAGGTCATCAAGCAGAGGGATTCAGGCTTGGCCACAGCGGCGACCTTGGAAAAGTAACTGGCTTTGCTCATACTTTGTACATTCACTCTCCACTGTCCTTCATGAGAATAACCCGGCAGGGGATGACACCCGGAGCAGACACACAGCTCATCAGACTCTGCTCCTGCTCCTTGAACATCAAAATCTACCTCAGAATGAGAAATCACCCCAGCTCCTGAAGGTGGGAGTTTGCTAAAGATTCACAGCATCAAGACTGCAGCCACACAGTGTGGAACAGCATCACCCGGGACCACAGCACAGACCAGTGACTGTCACCACATTGTCCCAGCTCCTCCATGCCAAGAGCCCTCGCCACCAGGAGGAGAAAGCTCCAACCCTCACCCCCTGCTTCTGCCTCCAGGAAAGGATCCAGAGTGATTGGAGTTTACTGCAAGGAGGAGCTGCATTCAAAACGAAAGCAACACTGCGCAGGAGACAACATTATCTGTGGATCTGAAAAAGCCAAGTCCAGATAAGGCCGACCAGCTATGCAAGAACGTTAGTGGGACCACCTGAAGCATCTTCTGAAGCAATTTATGGATAAAATTAAAGGAGTGCTTAGCCCCTTCCCCATTCATCTCGAATCTTTTGCATTCCTGCCAATCAGTTTGAGAAGAAACTACCAGTGCTCTGGGGCCTTCTAAGCCTACATGTTACTTGAGGAAGATGGGGAATCAGATCACGGGATCCCCATCTCTATAGGAAGTCTTTAAGTTCTTTAAGTCTAAGTCTTCGAACAGATCATTGACCTCTTGCAAACCCTGAGAGGGATAGGAGAGAGGCAAGGAAAGGAAACGGAAACCTCTGCAACATCCTGCTCTTCTAGATAGCACCAATTTTCTGTAGCGGCAGCAACAAGAACGGTTAGAGGTGGCCAAGCCACCTGCTCACATCCCTGCCTGCTCTCCCCTGCTGCAGAGGTCTAAAACACTTATCTTCGTCAGCCTTTCATGAAGGTGAAGTCCCCCGCTTTATTGGCATCATTATCTCAACACATGAGATAAGAGGAGCTGAGACAGAGAGAAAAGCCACCAAAGGACCCCCCGGAGAACCACAGTCAGAAATCCAGAGCTCTTTCAAAGACACCAGTATCTCCTCTCCTCCCTAACATTAAATTATTGCAAATATTCAGGTCCCTGTGTTCTACATGAAAAGTCTCATCGTGCCCTCGCATGTCCTCACATAAGAAGCTACAGATAGAGGAGACAGCTTGGGAGAGCACATGAGCCCGACGGGAAAGATAGCTGAAAGAGGTCCTATTCAATATGGAAATCACACTATTAGGAGGAGTTACTAGCACGAGATAGCTAGAGAGATAGTGTAGGAGGACTAACGACCTGGAACAGAAGCGTTTTCACATGCAAGGGAAGAGAGGGCTGAGTCCTCTTCTCCCCAGTGTCAACAGAAGTCTGAGTTTAATAAACAGTAATTTAAAAAAACAGTTTTTCAACAAAAATATCTATTATTCCTCTCCTGAATTTTCATATTTCATAACTAACAAAACCACACCGTAGAGGTCACTGGTTCATAGAAAAGCAACAATCAGAAGAGTCAAGCCATACAATTTCTTCATGGGTTAAAACAGAGACAACAAAAAGCACAGGGAAGAGGTGAAAAAAAAAAAAAAGGCCAAAGAGGACTAAATAAATAAATAAAATGAGATCTTCCTGGGACCTTCTTTAATAAAATATCAAAAAACACCAGCACAACGCAAGCTCCCAAGAAAGCTCTATCAGACGGCTGCAACTCAGAAAAGCTGGCACAGCTGCAAGCTCAAATATGAAGAAAAAGTAAAATAAAATAAACTGCAGAACAAAACAAAACAAAACCCCCAAAGGCTGCTCTGGTGAACCATATGGATTGGTGCATTTGCTTGTAAGGCAGCTAGCTCCAAGCTGGGGAAGGAGCCCAGTTTTTGGAGCAGTCGGACTCATCAGACGTTCCAGTCGAGAGCAACAACAACCTGCTCGGGTTCGTAATACCCTTTGTAGGTGATTATGGGAAACAAAAAAAATCGAAAAAGCACTAAATTCAAAGCAGGTTTTTCAGCTGGGGGGGATCCAAAAAACGCTGACTGAGGAGGAGAACAAAGCCAGATGGCACATGCCGGTATCGTTGGGATTATGCAGTGTAAGGCAATAGGAAATGAGTAGGGAAAAAGAACCAGTTTTGTCCCATGGCTCCTCTGTTGCCAAATGAACATACCGGGGCAACCGTGAAACAATCAGTTTATGGGTTTCATTCCCCTCCACCCCCAGACTGAACTTCAATATTTGTATAAGCCGAGGCGTAACTTTTATCTAATGTTTTCCTTGGGGTTTACTAGCTGTTTAGAGCATTCAGCCTAAAAAGCATTCCCCTCAAACGCTTGCCACAAAAAAAAAAGCTGAAACTCTGATACTAATTAAAACCACACTCTTTGGTATCAAGAAGACATGCTATTATTTTCTTTCTTGCTCATGAGAAGCTGTTAATACGGGCAATGCGTCTGGAACATTTTCCTTCCAAGAGCGGCGCTCCGTACCCCCTCCTGCTCAGGTCGGCTGGTTTATGAACTTGTCAGCAGTCTGGGGTGGGAAGGCTCACGTGGGATATTTACATGGGGATTTTTTTTTTTTTTTAATAACAAACAGTTTGCCAGCTTAACATTATAAAAAGCACACCGAGAAAGCAAGAAATAGGAAAACAAAAGCTTTACGCAGCAGGAAGGGTGACAGGCTGAAGAACTGTCCGGCCTTGCTGCCCAGTGGGCCAAATGACAGGATGGGTCTTGCCAAAATATACTGTACACCACGAAAAGCAGCCTCTGACCCTGGGCACGGACGCGGCTCGCTGCTGCTGCGCACCGTGAGGGATCCACCACGCTGGGACAAACGCTATTAAGGGAAGCAGTAATGTTTTATGCTCGCTTTATCCCATCTAATTCGGCCGCTGCTACTGCGCTCTCGTGCTATCAGCACCTCATAAACATTAACATATTCATCCTCATAACATCCCTAGGAGAAGGGGAGCTGCTATTATCACATTTAAAGGATGGAGAGCTAAGGCATAAAGCAATCAGGGGCCAGATATTAGACGTGTTGAGAGCAATTTTCAAAGGCATCCATCCGCATCCTAAGCGATCGAAGTCCAGCAAAAAGACTCATTTGCTCACCCAAGAGCAAACAACGTCTCCTTCGGAGCAGGTAATAGCGGTGCAGGATGCAGCAAAGGGTTCGGTCCTCCCAGCCCTGCCGAGCAATTCCCAAATTGCCACTGATGGGAAGCAGCATCCTGAAAGGCCAGTGCTCCACAATGAGGGCAAATCCAGCCCGAGCTCTGCCCTCCTCGCAGCAACACAGTGCGGAAACAGGGATGCTCCACGTTCTCCCGCGAGCATCTCCCTCGGGACCGCAAAGGCCAACGGCACTCGAGCAGCCCCGCAGACTCCTCATGCCGCGAGCGCAGCTTTCGCCGCTGCCGCTCTGTTGACTCAAAACAAAACCCAGCTTCCCATTTTCACAGCCGCAGCGATGCCAGATTTTAATTCCTGGCGGTGCAACGCGTGGGCAGCGGGGAAGGGGCCTCCTATGGGCGCCTGGCGCTGTTTTAGCTTTGAGCAACCTCCTGCCCACTTGCTAAGCTCCCGGGCTCGCCAGCAACACAGAAAAACCGCCTGAGTTACAAAAACAAGTTAAGGCATAAAAAATATGACTTCAGCAAAGAAGTTAAGCTGCACGGGCGAATATGCTGTAATTTGTTACATGCTTCCATTGTGCGGGGATCCAAAGTAATAAAATACTCCTGTAATGCTAGAACCGTGAGGCCCAGCCCTGGTAAGATGCTCAGATCCCAGTATTAGCTTTGCCACCCTATACCCTGGCTCACCACAGCAGCAAGCACCACGTTGCTACTGCCCTAGCACGGTACCACGTTGGGGACCCCTTTTTTTATATCAATTTCACCCCAAATGCTGTTACACTTCTCTCGAGTCCGGGCGGGCCGGACCGCCTTGGCAATGCCACAAGCCCTTGGTCCTGCTTCTCATTTGGGGCTGTCAGGACAAGCTCGAACACATCATTAGGGATCTGCGAGGCTGCGAAAGGTAACACTCGGGTTACAAACGGATTAATAGGAAACACTTACCTTCCCCACTAGCTTGCCTTTCCTGTTCATGCACAGGTAGAAGTCCGTCTCTTTGCCTTTGATCCGGACTTGACTGCCAAAAGTGTCTGTTTCCACTAGAAGCTGGGCTTGGAAAGGAAGAAGAAGAAGAACAAAAGGGTTTACCAGGGTGATCATGTCAAAGTCGCTCTCTCCCGTGCCACGCCGAGCCAGAGCCCCGTCGGCAGCCTCAGCCCGGCCTGGTGCACGGACACCGCTTGGCACCCAGCACCGCTTGGTCACAGACACGGCGCAGCCCGCGGGCTCCTCCGCGACGAGGTTGCAGGTTACAGCCTTGGAGGGGCAGGTCAGCCCAAGAACCACATTCCCTTTTTCCCAGCAGCAGCCCTTGAACACAGTGCAAGTGTCCCAGGCACGTGCTGGAGGGACCAACCAGCCCCATGCTCCTCAGGCCTCCTAGAAGTCAGCAAGGAGGGGAGGCGTTATAACAAGCACCTGCCCTTTAGGAAACCTTTGCATGTACAAACCTTGACCTGCCTCGGAGAAATAGGGCCAGTCACATAAGCTGACTGATACGTGGCACTTGCAGGAGCCGCAGCGGAGGATGAACTTGTGCAGCTTAACGTGCCACCTGCCCCAACACGGCTCAACCTGCCAGCTGAACGCCACACGCTGCCAGCCCTCAGCACAAAAACCTGGACCCGTCTGAATTCAGAGCTTTCTTCCATCTCCCTTCGGAATGGGATCTAAATGCAAATTCCAATCGTGCCCCAGGTTCAGATTCCACAGATCTCCCCGGAGAGGCAGGAACATGCGGACTGGACGTTTTGGTTCAGATCCACCTCCACCATGCAGGGGAGATCGTAGACACGGGCGAAACGCGGCGCAGGAATGTGTGAGTGTCAGCAAGTGCGGATCCACGCGCTGCTCTGGCAATTCTCACGTTCGGACGAGCCGCGTCGCCCCGTGGAAACCCCGCGTTTGCCAAACTCCGCTTCATCGGGGCTGCGGAAAGTCACATTCTTTTTGGCATTCATATTTCAAACTTTAAAACCCTCCAAGAACAAGTGTGCTCACTGTAAGGATTTACCACAGGGGTAGAAATAGGAGTTTGTTTCATTTAAACACATTAATATTTTTCCCACTTGTAAAGTCAACTTTTCACTTCTGCAGCAGTGCAAATATCACAAACCTTTAACTTGCAAGTGTCCTAAATGAAGTTTTCCCTTTGCAGCTCAATCACATAGGCAAGTCCAGGATTTTCAATTCCTAGCTGTTTACATTTATTTAGATATATCTGTTTTCCTTTATCATCAGGGGGGATATTTAAAGAATAACTCATTTCTGACTGCAAATGGGAAAATGCCTGTGTTATATCAGTATAATGCTTACCAACACACATAAGTATGTGCATTTATCCATGTCTTTCAGAACGCATCCATGGTTTTGGATATCTGGGACAGAGGGCGGCTCGCTGATGAGTGCTGCGGGCCTCGTCTCCCCAGCTGTCCGGGAGGCACCGCAGCGAGGAGGAGCCCCATGAACCACAACGCGGCATCGCGGGAAGGGTGCAGAGCTGAGCAGAGGACACTTGGGCTGAGAGAGGCATCCAGAGGGAGGCTGAGCAAGACAGCGAATGTCCTGGTGAGCTCGGAGGAGCTCAGGGAGGCTGCTCGGAGGAGCTCTCCCTGCCTGGGGCTTGCAGAGGCCACCCAAGCACGACCAACTTTAGGGCCGCCGCATGCGAAGCCTGGGAGACTAATGGTCATCTGCAAAGGGAGAGGGCAGCAGCCTCTACCCATGGGGGCCAGAGACCACAGAGCTTGGCCTAGGCACCATGGGCAACAGCAGGAGCTCCAAGGAGCCATCCCTGGGTCTGCCGAGTAATGCGGGGGAACAGGGGAGCTGGCCCGACAGCTTGGGGATAGGACGCAGCCAGGGTCCCCGCTCACTCCGGAACCAGGGCATCTGCGCTGCAAGGTGCTCCCTGTCCATCCAAGGTGAGGTGTTCCTCAGCGCCGCCGCTCAAGCAGCTGAAACCACATCAGATACCAGAGAACACCTTGGGGCCGGCCCGACGTTCACACGAGGCCGCGGCGAGGGACGGCACACCGGGGCCGCGTGTCCGCAGGTTAGCGAGCACGGAGCGCGCCGGCAGCCCGCGCGAGCAACATCCAAGCTGATCTTAATTTGAAAAATATCACCTTAAAAAAGATGCCAGTTCCCTGCTGTGAAAATTAAAACCATCTGGATGGAGTGATTTCAAATAATTAATCTAGGTCTCCTTTGACACTGCTGCTAATTAAAATATGATCCCTTCCTCCCCCCCACTCCTTTAAATAAAGAATTTAAATAAAGGTTAAAGATCTAATAAAATAATGTCACAATTTAGAGCTAAGTGGGACTCACCTTCTCCATGCGAAGGTTATGCCTGCCCTTAAACCCCTCTCTGCTCTGCACCGCAACCCAGACCGAGCTGCAGCAGAGAGGCCAACATGCCATGGGCCACCTCAGCCCATCAAAACCCATCCACCCCATCCCACCAAGACCCTCTGTGGTCGGGAGCCAGAAGCTTGGCTCCCCATCCTCCTCCTTTCCCAAGACATCAGCGTGGCTTTGCAATTAGGTTCACTATTCCACTGGCTTCCAGCTAAAGGCTCCTTTCCAGCCTCGACAGTGAGTTTAGACAACAAGTCCAGCTACTAGACAGACAAAATCACCTGAGATGACTCCCAGCGCAGGGCCCTCGAACGCTGCAACAAGAGTTTTGGTGACACAGATGCTCATCCAGCAGAAGCTGCTCCTGGGGCTCCTGCCCGCTTCTGCTGCAACAAAGTTCAGGCACTGCCAGCAGCATCTCAATAAGCACAAATTGGCCTCAGACTGTGTCTTGTTTGACCCCAACCCCAAAAGAAGCGTGAGGAAAGAAAATGAAGCAAATTTTACCCAAGCGCTCAGAGGAGATAAGTGGGACCAGGCCAAGCAGTGTCCCCGTGTAGCCAGCTCACCCCGCCGGGCACGCTGCTTTAAACTCTATTAGTCCCTGGACGCGCCGTAGGCAGATTACGATCTTTATTTTTCAAAGCCCTGCACTCTAGCCTCCAGATCAGGTATTATTGTTTAAATTCTTTGACAGCTAGATATTCTGATATATTTTCCAGAAAAAAAAAAAGAAAAGAAAAAAAGAGAAAAGATGTCTTTGGAGGGTAAGATCTTCTGCTACATGCTTTTGCCTTATTGGCCCATTTAACCTAAACCTTCCTGAAAACTCCCACTGGAAGAGACTGGAATTCCTCACATGTCTAGGTGAAAAGGATTACATATATATGTTGAAAAGCTATCTTCCAGCTAAGAAAACATGAAGTCAGGGAGATATGTGAAGGTGGCAGAAAATATGTCAAATTATCTTGCAAATATTTCCTGGGAGTGGGAGGATGGGAGCCAGGAGAGCATAGGAAAAGACAAGAGAAAGAAGGCACCTGAGAAGTCTAAGGCTCGCATAGCATCTCTCGCAAAATCCTAAAATCCAGCAAGTTTCAGATAAATTAAGCAACAGAGGAAAATCCCATTAAGGTGCAGAAGGACGAGGCACTTGATAAATGTTTCCAAAGCAGAACTGGCCATAAACACAGCAGACAGGCTTGATCCATCCTGCAGTAGGGATGCCGCTGCTGTCTTCAGGAGGAAACGGATGAGACAAAACCCACAGGTTGGAAGAGTCGATTTGCTGATGACAGAGCTGGAGTCTAACCAAGGTTAGAAAGAAAATGCCGCCCCTGGAAAGGCTGTGGAAAAGGGGCTCCGAGGGGACCAAGATCCCAGCTTTTGTTGCACCGCTTGTAATGACAAGCTCATAGTATTGCAAACTTGGGAAACTATTCTTAGTGCTTTAAAGCATCTCCAGGGCATGAAGAGGAACGAGGCACAGACAAGCTGGGGTTGGGACTGCGGCTCCTGTGATGAGGAGCAGTTTTACCAAGTATTAAGTCTCTAGTGATGAACTGAGGCCTCAGTCCTCCGAGCACTCTGCATCTAAGTCACCCTCCAAAAGCAAGGGAGAATTTTACCTTCCCATAAGACTGTGTTTTCCGGAGAAAAGCTCAATATACAGAATATATACATCCTTATGTACATCCATGCTTAAAATACTTGAAACCTGTTCAAACACAGCCTGCCCCCTCAGATAAAAAGAACGAAAAAGAAAATGTGAATGCTTTACATGACCACAACACAGGACAGAATGACCCTGTCTCCACTTCGCATCTATGACATAATGAAGAAGGAATAATGCCAAAATTATGTAAAGTCTGTAGGGTCCAATAAAGCCTGTGGGCTATGAGCAAGCGAGGGAATCTATGCTGCATCTTGAAGTTTTATTTGCACGTCTGCATATTTGTCAAAAGTATATCATTTTTAAAAGCTATAGCCCATACAATCCAATTCCCCTCTCAATTAGGCGCAAACCAGGGGTAAGTGCAGGAATCAAGGCAGCTGGCTCAGGAGTGCCACGCGCTGACCCACATACCATTACAATTAGCTCAGCAAGTCTGTCTTTAGCGAGCATGGAATATATATGTTCAATGGCAAAAAGGCACGACCATTGGGAGAGTCCTGCTAAGGCCCCTCTTCATCCAGGTACCGCTCCAACAGCTCCGGATACTTAGAGTTTTTAAGCCATCGCTTCGTCCAAGAAGGGGAACTCTCCAGTCTTAAACCAGGGAGACTGCACGGCAAACAGTGCGCTAAAATAGCCTTAAATCAGCCTTTTCGTAACGTGGTCTAACTGAGGCTCCCTCCTTAACACCCAAAAATACCCGAGTCTGACAAGGTAGCAAATGCCTTTTCTTAGGTGAGCGGGTATAGTCTGGGAAAGAGCAGGTTTGGGGCATGTAAAGCCCTTGCAGCAGCCCTGAGCCGTGCCCCTCCAGCGCCGAGTCCCTCCTCGCACTATTCTGGTCTGATTTTGGGACCAAGGCAAAGCAGAAGGGAGGGTTTGATGCAAACAGTCTCACAACCAAAGGCCGTCCCGTCCCGTCCCGCTTCCAGGGCACATCTGCATGAGATGATGCCAGGACACACAGAAATAGCCGCGTTCACGACAACCGGGCCAGCCCGGGGACCCAGCCCATGCAGATGGGCATGACGACTGCCTTGGGCACCCACCCCTGTGCACAGGACACAGTGTGTGGGTACGGAAACACCGCTGACATCCTACGGCCAACATGCACCGTGCAGCCTGGCCGTCAGCACCAGGGTTCAGCCGTACAGGGCGCCTACGACCCCCCAAAATACCCGATACCAGCTCAGCACGGGCTCCAAAACACCCACAGGGCAGGAGTCTGATCTGCTGGTGCTCCCCAAAACGTCTCCAGGCCCATGTCAGGGGCAAAGCTGCTCCACGACTCTGTAGAGGATATATTTCTTATACCAGTACGGCAATATCAAGTCAAAATCAGATCCCAAAAAACGTGCTCTTCTCAGCACTGCCCACACTGCTGCCGAATGGAGGCCAAAGCTCTTCACAGTCCCTACAAACAACCCTGGCCACCAGACTTTGAGAGAAGCTTAAACACAAATATACTGTCCTTGGAAGTCTTTAATGAGTCCATGCATATGGAAATCCTCTGATAGTTTAGATGACATAAGACCAAAATAAATATCAAGGTAGATCTTAAAGCTTTTGCCCAACTTGAATCAGAAAAAAAAAAAAACACATTGCCAAAAACATTATTCTTTAAGATTGCAAGTATCATGTAAGCAGCCCAAGACCTCACTGTCCAGAGAGTGTTCATCAGCTGAAAAACCAGGTGAAAAACAAATGCAAAATCCTGTCATTTTGTCCTGGTGCTGTTTGCACCCATTTGCAGAAATAATAAAACAGGATTAAGCAGTGGAGAATCAGACCTGGCCTCTTGCAGATGTTTTATACATAATTCACCTTAAGAGGCACTAAAAATATTTTGGCAGTAGCTTCGATTATGTTGAATAAGCTTATTTAGACAAGATTCAGTAAAGCTGGAGGCCACAGGTTGTGCGCCTTAAAAAAACGTCTGGGTGGGGAATGGCAGCGAACAGACTCTGAACTGAACTCTCCCACCTGCACACTGGCAGGCTCTGAAGAGCAGCCCTGGAAAGAGAAACGCTGAAAATGTTAGCACAGAAATTCCTCTATCTCACCAGGGTGTCTTACTGTCTCCAAACACAGCTCAAGTGGACAGTATTTCTACAGAGGCAGGAAAACTGCTTGAAAAGCTGCCAGGCTCCGAGTCTGGAATTAGTGAAGGATGAGCCTCAAAAAAAGTCCAGAAGCTCTGTTATGCTTGAAAAAGCACCTAAAATGAAAAATAAAGGGCCAAACCCTGGTGTCTTTGATCATTCTCATTTGAATAAACTCCTACTGACACAGTGAAGACCAACAGACAAGGACCTTAGAGCCTGGCCCCGAGTGCTGCGCTGAAATGCATCCAAGGTATCGGAATCTCTCGGGTCTGGAAATATCGTGAACCTTCCCCGTCCCGCAGAGGGCTGGAGTTACCGCAAGAACAAACTTTGCCGAGGTTATTTTGACTCTCTTGTTCCCAGTCTCAGCTGAGCCCAACAAAAACACTGATGCACATGAAAATAATAACACGCGGGGAATGGCTGTCCTGGGAACCCCATGGGCTTCTTCAAAGCGGCTTTCCTTGCAGCCAGACGTGTAGGACAGACCCTGTTTGTGCTGCCCCGCTTCCCCCTGCGCCTTGGGCAGCCTGGCGGTTGGCTGCTCATCCTCAGCAGTGAAGAAGGTGAGATACGAGCATCAGCTACACCTCTTATCTATAAATTGCAAACACATAAATCCCCCACGTCACGAGGGCTTCGCGCACTCCACAAGTCAGTCCATTCACGTTCCACCACTGCACTGGTGAGTGCTCCAAACTGGGGCTTATCAAGAGAAATCCATAAAGGCCTCTCAGCAAATTAAGATTATCAGCTGTGTCTGCTGTAAAAAGGCGCTACTTAGCGCACTGGGCAGGTTTTATTACTCCGTGCCCTCCAGCAGAGGTTGAAATTATGACAATTAATTTTACGGACGGGAATGTTAGCATATCCATGTGTTTGCCCCATGAGGCACCCTGTAACTTGCCCGGGAAGTAAGAGATATACTGAAACCAAAGGGGCACAGAGCAGCAGGACTTCCCATAGGGTTCTCATGCCTCTGAACTTGGGGAACCAAGGCAGCAGCACCATCCGCAAGACCCAGTGCTGGACTGGGAAGATCATCCACGGCTCCAAGACCCCGACCAACCTCTGTCCTGACAAACGGATGCACCAGCCGCTCTATCAGATAAGTCTGACCTTGATTTCTCGTGCTGCTGCTGCTGTGTAAAAGATAACCCACTATTAAATGACATACGCAACCATCGCTTTCATATAGGACTATCACAGCGTGACTATTTTGGGGTAAACGCTGGAAGAGGAGAACAAGATCTGGCCTCCTGCAGTGCCCAGGGGACACCCCAGGACAAGTCTATCGGAGGACGGGGCTCTGCTGCAGCCCCTCAGATATATATATTATATATATATATATATTTTATATATATATATATATCTGCAGCCCCTAGCAATAACGCAAATCAGATGCCACATTAACTCCGCCTTTAGCACCTTTTGCTTGAGAGAATATTTGTTTTTGGAAGCATATTTGTCAGGAGAGTTTTCTTAAGTTATTGCCCCCCGTGCACAGCAGAGGGACGGCTGTTTACTTGCTTTTTGCTGTGTTTTAATTGTGTGAGAAGTTTGAAAAGTCAAAAGTCTTTTTTTTTTCTTTCTTTCTTTCATTACTTGAGCCATTGGGGACAGAAGGCATCTGGCATCGAATATTTAAATAAGACCTGTCAGAACTGTAAAATTAGTTTTATGTTTTAATAAATGCGCTTTTAAAATCTCAAATACAATTCCAGAGCCGAAGCACAAGTGTTCGGGTTTAGCAAGCAGACCCCATGCTAAGTTTCCATATGAAAGGCAAACGGAGCCCCAAGGCACCAGCCCTCCTCTGCGGGCAGCGAGGAAGAGGAGCAGCGTCTCCAGGAGCTGCTTTGGGGGGTTAAAGAGCCCGTATGGAGAGTGTAAACTCTCCCTTAGGGCTCTCCCTATATCCCTTCCCCACTGGGGTTCGGACACCCTCACCTGGAGCACTCCCAGACAGGTCTCTGCAGCTTCCCAAAGGGATTTCGCAGGGTAGCAGCATTTACTGGGAGCAAATGCCCCTCCACTGGCTTGCTGCTTTCCTCAGGATTTCCCAGGTTTCCAAGGACACATTTCACTGATGCATCCCTTGCTATCCAGGGATCTCCCCAGACCTCCTCCTCATTAATCAGCAAATCTTGGTGCTACTGCGGGTGGGCAGCACCCAACCATCCCAGGCTGCAGTCAGGGCACAACGCTATGGCCAAGGAGCCGGCGTGGATGTTATTGCTTATTCCCAGGAAACCCCTCGGGACAGGATGGCATTTTTAGCGGCGTGTTTGCCCAGAGGTTTAACGGTGACCGTAAGCCCTCATCCCCATCACTTCCCTAGGGGTTTGCTGAGCCATTCGCAAGCCGTAAAGCAGGCGGGAATCCACAAGCCGAAACCGGACCACATGCAGCGTTACCATTAAATTCCAGGGAGATAACGCAGTCAGCACCTCGGCTCGGACAGATGCTGATGGAGATTGCTCATCTCAAAGGGCTTCCCAGGAGCTCATTTGCAACCCGTCATTTAAGAGCTCTGCGGCCAACGCACCTCCTGGGGCTTCAGGCTCTTCCTTGACCAAAACCTTTCCAGATTTTACATGCTGTTTTTCAACAGCAGCCCTAGATGTATTTCTAGCCCTTTAACCCCTCCAGTTGTCAGGAAAAGAGTGGTTCAGTTATCACAAGATATTTTACAAGAACACCTACAAATAATACAGGATGATGATTGCAGCAGCATTGCACGTGCCCAACTGATGGGAAATCAGTTACACGATGCGTACTGGTGCAGGGAAAAATAAATAACAGGCTGAAAAAGGACCTGGCCCAACACTGGGGAAAGCTGGGAATGACAAAACCACTGCACATGTTCACGGACGAGCCACTAACCTGCGCCAAAGGCTGGTGAACAGCACTTGGAAATGCTTCATCAGCAGCAGGCCTGAGTTATAAGGGAAAGAAAAAGAAAGGAAGGGAGATCCAGAGGGAAATACAGATACACCGGCATTACCTTTCCCTGCAGCTCGCTGTTTATTGAAGAAGCAGCAAAAGCGCCAGGGCACTTTAGAATACAAACGCTGACACTGAAATTCAGAGTCCTGAATCACTTCCAACAGGGAAAATATACTGACCGCAGTCTGTTTGGAGGTCAAACAAAATCAATAGCCTTTCTCTCCAGTCTGTCTCTAAACTAAGCTTCTTTCAAAGACATCCAGAGAAAATGGATCATCTTTTGTTTCTGTGTGTGGTTTTGGGTTGGGCTTTTTTGTTTTGTTTTGCTTTTTTTTAAGTGGTCAAACATTCAAGTATAAGAAACTGCTTCCTCTCTCGACATCTTGAAAGGACTGTATAGAGGTCAAAACTGCCCATCAGTTTTACTACACAATAGACGAGTTATCCAATTCTTGGGGAGGAAACCAAGCTGGAAGCTGCTTAACACTTGGGAAGAGAGGAAAAAATAAATCAATGCATTTGCTTGATCAGGGGGTGTACTTAAAGCTGCTTGTCAATTAGTTCAACACAGTTTGCCATTAAAGAGCACAACAATTTAGCCCCAGGAGCTGGAATTCACTGCGTTTCCTCAGACTCCTCCTGATGAGAGACAGATATTGTTTATCGCCAGGTCAGACACCGAGGAGAAGGACTGAGGCTTCGTCACAGCCTGGCAAAGTCACAGTCAGGTTATCCTGTTCTGCACCACGTACAGTCTTTACAGATGTAAGCGGTCACCCCAAAATGGGTATGGGCAACTCTGCCTCCATTCCACTTCTACAGCATGTAAATTCCTTAAAATCCCAGTACAAAAGCCCAACGAGGACAGAGACAGACATCCAGAATGCACTTCCCGGGGGGCCCCACCGATTTCCCCCCGGGAGACCCACTGCTTCCAAAGCAACATGTCACTGACAGCTTAATGTGCCGGGTCTGTCCTGAGAGCTGGTGTTGAAAGACAGCACAGAAACAGCAGCACTTGGGTGGAAAAGGATTTCCAGGGGTCACCTGGCCGAGGCCTCAGCTCAAGGAGCATCACCACAGGGCTACCGCACCTTAGCTGGAAAAATGAAATTAAATCCAAACCAAAATAAATCCGTCACATCTGTAGCTGTGCTCCAACATGGCCAACGTGCTGCAGGTATCTGTACTAGCTGTATTACCATGTGTGCAACTTCCCTAGCTGCCGTCTGCCTGCAGCACACACATCACATTAAAATATATATATATAAATACAAAACGCCCTAGCGCCAGAGCTGATAACTCCGAGCACCCTGACTCATCCACCCACTCACACAGGCTGCAGGAAGGAGGCTTCGTTCCACCAGCCACCGTAAAGGGCACCTCATTTTGGAGGCAACAGATTTAGCATCTCCTCATTAGGATCTCAGCTTCTTGCGGTGCCCACGCAGGTCTCACAGTCCTGGCACCGTGGGCTTGGTACAGCCCTGGAAAATCCTGGCAGGGCCCAAAACAGGTTACAGAGATGGTGCCAGCCAAGTGCTCACCCAGACTCATTAGAGCTGCAAGAAGAGCCAAGGCTTCCAGCTAGAAACAACTGCGGTTTCTCTGCAGCGCCTCTCAGCTCCCCTCCTCCAGCCCTCCCAGCGGGATCAATTCACCCGGTGACTACAAAGCGCTCAGGTTTGCTTGTTAGCACCCCCAAATCAGTAGGTGTAAAGTCAATATCCTCTTCTTATTTGCCTCCTCACTTGTTGCCAGCTAAAAACTTAACTTGAAAAATAAAAAAACTGTTAAAAATGCAGATGTAGCGGCAAATTAAATAAAGGTAAGGAACACCGCTGCTCGAATGTCACACAAAGACGAGGAGGCCGGGCTAACCACGCAGCAACCGACTATTATCACAGGCTAAAACTTAACAGCTTTGATTTGCCTCCCACTGGCTGGAAGGTTTGAAATGCAAGGTCTTATCAAAGGTGCAAGACGCGTGATGAACAGGAGGCACTGCTGGGCGCTTAATCTCCTTTCAGTCTCACACAGGAGGCTCAGGAATAGCTCTGCAGATGTCGGAGGAGTTTCAGGAGTGCAGGCAAGAGGAAAATTGGGCCCTAGCAGCAGCAGAGAAGCAGCCGGGTTGGATTTGTACTAGGGGTCTCACAAGGCAAGAGGCTTAGCTGGCCAAATGTGGGACATCACTGATCCCAACAGGGCAAGAGCAGATTGCAGCACTTGCGGGGTTCTTCTGCCTCGACACAGCACCTTGGCTACAACCAGGTACCCCTCGGACCTCTTGTTGATCACTACTGCAAAAAATAGCAAGAGCAATAAGGGCGTTTGCACAAAGGTTTCCCCTCAGGTTCATTTTGCACCAGGAACCGGGAGCCATGAGGCAGCCCAGACTCACGTCTGTATCTGGCCAAGCATCAAGGCCATCTGTACACATCTTCTCCACTCTGCAGACTTCTATGCCATCTATATACTGTCCTATTCTTAGCGATCCCTCCTCGCTGCTTCTTGAAGACATGGGGTCTTCACCGCTTCCAATGGTTGAGGCCAATCATCCAGCTTGAAGTCCACATTCCGACTGTTTTGCCTACCATATGCTCAAACGCCAACCAGAAAACATCTCAGCTTGCATGATCGTCATTCGAGGCACAACAGCCACCTCCATCACACAATCTTTGGGAACAGAAGCAGTTGAGCAGAGAATAAGGACACATCTACCCTGTGTTACCTGAGAGCAGATCCTCCCAGCCAAAGCACCTGCCATCCAGTTGTCATCCATGGAAAACTGCTTGCTGGACAAGATCCAAACGTGCTACAATTGTTGGGCCCCAGCAAGTGGCAAGGGTTTTTTTCTTATTTCTTTGGTTAGAAAGTGCACTTTTGGGCAGCAGTGGATGCAAAGGAGAAGGCCTTGTATGCATTTATCTCACTGCTGAGACACAAGGACAAAAACAAACAAAAAAAATCAGGGCAATGCCTGGAGACTCTTCAAACTCAATCCCTCCAAGCAATATAAGCAACAAAAAATATAGGTGTATTTCTAACACTGTGACAACACAAGTCAGAGAGATAGAGCTCAAGAACTGTTTAGAAGCTCCCAACTTCTCTTTTAGCAAAAAAAAAGTATGAATTTTCTAAAATTACTGAAACCTTTCTATGGACAAAGTGTGCACTGGTGCTGGATGGCTCATGAAGAAGGATGATCACCCATTGCAAGTCAAGCTACCAGCATCCCAACACCCCTTGCCTTCCTCACACGCAAAGAGGAAAAGACGGGCTTTCTTTTTTCCTGGGCCCTCTCGTTCCCTTCCCTTCTCGCATGCCTTCCCCTTCTTGGGAACACCGAGGAGACCGCAGACGCTCCACACGTGTTCTCCTCAGCATCCGACTGGCAGGCGCTCTGGAAAATGCCAGTATTGGAACGGTCTGAATTCAGCGGTTTCTGAATGCTGATCGGACACTATTTCGTTCAAGCCACAGATAGTCGTTTTTTGGGGGTGTTTTCAGCTCCCTTTTTGGACCCTTCCAGATTTCCAGGCGTCGTGCGTCAGCAATTTCTCCTCTTCAGACCTTCCTGCTTTCGCCTTTCTGCCC
The DNA here is from genome assembly GCA_034781795.1 of Crypturellus tataupa. Taxonomy (NCBI): domain Eukaryota; kingdom Metazoa; phylum Chordata; class Aves; order Tinamiformes; family Tinamidae; genus Crypturellus; species Crypturellus tataupa. The sequence goes on along the minus strand of JAWLRI010000139.1, from coordinate 1,626,000 downwards.
AGACTAAGGCTCTCCACAGTTTTAGTAGGGCGACAGGCTCTTCCCTTCTCTTCCAGACGGCCACACAGTGTTACTGGCTTGGTTAATATTTGCTGGGCTCCACCTCGCAGCTGTGGAAATTCCTAACTATCTGTTTTTTAAAAAATAAAAAATAAAAGCCAAGGTAAAGCCTTATGCAACTGAAGTGCCTGGCTTTTCATAAAGTCAAGCACCTTCCCTGGGGAAACTGATGCCCGAGAACAGGGATGTCCTCATGACATCTGCCACCACCTTCTGAAGAAGCCGCTGGTGGGTCTCTCTTATCATCCTCTCTTGAGCGTCTCACCATTTGCAGTGCTTCTATCCCGATGCTGCACCTCCGAGCCAAGAGATGAGGAAAGGACTCACAAGGAGATGAAGAGGGAGGAAGAAACCCACGATGTGTCTACATTATTGGGTGACAGTCCTTTGGTTGTCACTACCCATGGGGTCTGAGCCCCGGTGTCTCATCCTCTAATTTGGAGAGTGGAGCAGGGAAGATGCCCCAGCTGAGTGCTGGGTTTGCCACCACTGGCATAAGTCTGCAGCAAAGCAAGCTGATGAGTTGGGGGGTCTCATACCACAACCCAACAAGGTACATATGTTACCTTCAAGCAGAACGGGGCTTTTTTTCCCGCTTCAAATTCTGAATTTCCCATCTTCTCTTAATTCTTTGGAAGCAAACACATTTTTGCCTGTGAAATTGCCTGTAAGTCTGAGGAATGGGGAAGAAAAAAACTGAATGTTCTTAATGCAGATATTGATATTTTTCATTTCCTACAAAGGACAAACCTCAGTGGCCACTTGCTAATACTAATGCATGCAGAGAGCAAAGCAAATGACTACAAGACAGTTGGTTTAAAATGTTTTCCTGTTTCCCCTCCCTTGAAATAAAAAAAGCCTTTCAGAAATGCTGGCCATCCTAGCCTCAGGGTGCTTTTAATGGGGCCCCAAAAAACAACTAGGATCCATGATTATCCAAATGATGAGACAGGAGAAAACCTCAAGAACCACAATCAAAGGTTTGATAATAGAGAGACATAAATAAAACAACTAGAATAAACTTGAGACTTTCTCAGCACTTACACATAAAATCACTCCTAGTCTAGAAATGTATTTAAAATTATGCAAACTTCTTTTGGAACTTGAGCATCTCCCGGTAACCACAAGGGAGTTCCCAAGGACACGTTCTGCACAGAAGTAATTTTTGTACCAATATTCACGACGTGTTTTCAGAACCACAGGAGAGAGGCAGGGAACCCCCAACTTTGTGCTGTTTCATCATGGGCAAGGAAGAGCATTTAGCAAAGCAGCTGTTCAAGCTTCATGGGGGAAAAAAAGCGTAATCACAGCAAGGCAGGAACAGATAATATCATATTGACCTGTCTTCAGGGTCTGGCATTCACATTTTCATAAAGTGCCTTGGAAGATAAATCACTATACTAATAATATTTGTATTGATTATCTAAACTGAAGCAGCAATCGACTCCATTGTCTCACTTCCTCTTAAATTGCTCACAGATGGGATCCTATTTCCTATTCTGCATTTCTAATGGGAACACTTAAATCACAGTATAGAATTATATACACACACACAAACTGTTAACAAAAAACCTTTTATGACTTGCATGAAAATACAGATTTTTCATTTTAGAACTCACTTTCCACTCCATATAGAAATTAAAAATGACAAATTATCAGCAGACCTCTAAATTACTTTTCCTTGTTATTTCTCAGTGCCTAATTTTTACTGACAGGCAGGCCTATATTTTCCAAACCATGACCCCATGATTCAGGGGACATTCATTTCAGACATAGAGCTAAAAAAAAAGATGACTATTTTTTTTCCTAAAAGCCAAGTCTCTAAGATACCTAAAGGTCCAGAAGTGAGGAAATGAAGAATCACTGAAGAATGTCAGGAGGGAGAAAAGAACAACCGCTTCTGAAATAGAGGCTGCTAGAGGTACTTGTACAGAGCAGGCTCTGCAGAGACAACTGAGCTTCAGGTGTGAAACCGGCCTCAGTGGGAGTTTGGAGAAGCAGGTATCAAAAATAAAGGTTTGGGAATTTAGCAAAAGAAAAGTTTGAAATAGATTGCTTATCAATTAAAAAGCAAAAGGTTTGTTATTTTTTTCCACAACGAACTTCTCATCTTATCAAAGCAGAGCTTCCCCTTACATTGACACAGATGCAGAATACAGAAAAAAAAATAGTCTCAAAGGTACAGAAGATTTTTAGAGGATTGCAGCGTATTTCAAACGGCTGCGGAACCTCTCGGAGATGGCGAGGGAGCCCAATGGGGAGCTCCAGCTCCGGCCGCTCGGCAAAGCCGCTTTCCACGCGCTGCCCCAAGGAGACGGGAGACGTTAAGGGAAATAATAATAAAAGCAACTGGGGGACACTGGGCGAGAGGGGGAGACAGACACCCAGGACAACACAGCAGCTGGACAGCGAAGACCTGCCTGGCGCGGGCCGACCGCCGGCCCCATGCGAGCGAGCATACAGCTGCCGCGGTGAGTGATCATCGCGAGCGCCGGGGTCAGCGCTGCCCTCGGGCTAAGTACGTGAAAATAAATGGTTTAGGAGATAAAAGGTCTTTTAAAAAAATTATTTGTCTTGTTGTCACGTCAGAACTGTAATGGGAAGAGATTGGAGGCAGCAAGACGTAGCTTAAATAGGAAACTGCCATCCCGGTGTCTCAGCGGAATAAATTACAGAGAGAATTGCAGCTCGTCCAGGGTATTTGCTGGCCGGTACCAGGCCAGGCAGGCTCTTTCGCACATACCTGGTCACGCTTGTGGAAATACTCTAATACTCAAAGCTTGGGATGCAGCTCCCTTACCTGGCGCCTCCCAACCCCAGTGAGACGGGTTTTCTTCTTGCTCTTCCCCGGGTGGGGTTAAAACTGGTTTTAGCTATTCCAGGCAGGGAAAGGGTTAATCGGGTTTCCTGGGGCAGCTTGCTGCTAAGGTGCCAGAAACGCTGAGGGGAAGGAATGACTTGCTAAAGATGGGACAATGGCACTGGCATTTTGCATTTGTTTCCAGGCTTTGAGATAGAACAAATGGGAGTCATTAGTGAAATGAGTTTGGGGAGTTCTAAATTAGCTGTCAGGCTGCCAAACCCCAAGAAGTGCTATGTCAGCTCATTAATTCTGGGGAGCTCGGGATTGCCCAAACCTAGAGAGGAATCCTGCAAAACTGAGAGTCAATTAGAGGAGGCTATTTTGCTATAATAATATTTTCCGCACGTATTACACCTCCGCATGGAGCGGAGCCCGCTCCTGCCGCAAACGAAACCTCCGTCGGGATGGAGTGTGGCTGATGTCTAGACAGCTGTAACGTGCCCAACACGGGCTGTCCCTGGCCAACGTGGGATGCCCCGTTAGGACACTCAGTGGACGTTATATACAAATTGGAACCCAAATTCTTGGACTCAGGAATTATGTTTCATTCGGGATAGACTAGGTCGATGTTATACACCAAGGGCGATAGCCCGTGGCAGCTACTGCTCTGCCTAATAACTCCCAGCTAAAAAGCACATCCCACCTTTCAGCATCCCCATGGAAAGGGACGCACGGACCCTCACATCCCCCTTGGCGGCTCCCTCAGCCGCCGCTTCCTCCCGCTGACCCCGGGACACGCGGGCAGCGAGGCTTTAAAACCCCAAAATCACATGGCTGTGAAATACAAATGAGACCAAAAATGCCTTCACCCGCGCAGGGGAGCTCTGCCTCGCCAAGCGAGCCGGATACAAAGATAGCGAACAAACAGGATAGAATGTCTTCTGCCTTTTGTGAAATGAAAATAAATGAAAGGATCTAAGGTTTCAGGTCACTGATCCCTCTCTTCCCTATCTGTACCATTTATCGGAGGTAGAAAATAAAGGTTCCAGGTCCTTTTTTTTTTTTTTTTTTTTTCCCTTGTCAAGCTCTTTAATGGATGGTTTTTTTTTTCCTCCTTCCCCTTTTTCATTTTCTGAATGAAAGAACCACTTAGGAACCTGTAAAGTAATAATAAGCTTATAACAGGAATATTGTTTTTTCCGGGCCAGTGCAAACTCCTGAATAGGCTGAAGACATTAAAGCAAAAATGCAATCGGTAAATAGATCAGTCTTTTAATTAGTTTATAGTCTGTTAAGAGATAATATTTTGCTCACATAGAAATACTGTTATCTAAAGATCTTGGAGCACTTTAAGGAACATCAATTAACCCTTAAAAAAACCCACAACCTTGGGAGATAGGTAAGTGTATTTAGATTAATTAGTGTTTCTGAGCAGCAGGCATTATTAGTAGATTTAATTTAGTCCAATAATTGACTTATCTGTTAATGGATTCTAATTCTTCTAATTCATCCAAGGAGGGATCAAATCCATCTGATTAAAAGGATTACATCGACTCAATTAATTCTATTAACTGACTTAATTTGCCATTTAATAATTCAGCACATGGGGCCAGATCTTTGCCGCGAATAGGGCATAGACCAAAAATCACATGCCAGCATCATTGTGCCAGTAAAGCCGTGCATTTCAGAGCCCGCGTTTTTGTTCACACATGGAATTTGCAGGGCCAGATGAGGCGTTCGAGGAGCTTCCTCTTGCTGCATTGCTCCAGGCCCTGCACTTCTCAGCTCTTTTGCTGCTTCATCCCTCACGAGGAGGCCTGGAAACCTGCAGTTCCCTAAGATGTGCCGCTTCCCTTCGTTTCTGGCCACTCTCTTCACCCACGAGGTGAGAAGCTTTACAGAAGCCAATAAAAGTCGCAATAAAACCAGCCGATTTCCCCGAGCTTCAAAGGCCGGGCAAGGCTGGCGCTCCCGCCATTTGGAAGCTCTAGAGATGCCCAGGGAATGTCGCCTTCTCCCTCGGACGCTGCTCTCCAAACAGCTGTGCGTGGATGGGGGCGAGGGGGAAGAAGGGCTGAATCCGTTCGTTGATTTTAGGGCTGGCAGCGCAGTGAGGAGCGCGTGGGACACGGCCATGCAGCTCCCCAGAGCCTCCCACACGGAGACGGAAGCTGCAAGGCCCTCGCCTGCCGTTGCCTTCTCTCCCCAGGATCAAGTTGGAAGGACGCGGGGCCACTGCGATGGGCCAGGAAACGGCTCCCTGCCACTCGGGATGCAGTTGGGCATCCTGAAGCCTAAGCCTGGCTCCAGCTCGCGGTGCCAAGTCAGAGCTGAGGAGCAGGAAAGGAGGAAGGGCGGGAGGGAAACAGCCATCTGCTGCACCCGAGGAAAGGTGTCCCGCCGCCGGGGCGGATCTCACCGGCAACGCCGACATTTGGATCAAAAGTTCACCCCTGTTCAGATCCCTGGACCCGATTTAAGCCTCTCTCTGGTCTTGATCAAAGGTTAGTCTGTAATAATGCGGCGGGGGGAGGGCTCCCCACACATAATGACTCCTGTGTCACTGCCTTTGTGTCCAGGTTGGGCTGCAACGCAGATGGTTCTCACTTCAGTAACTCTGACATCTCTCCCCCTTCATTATCACAGCCAGGAGCTCTGCGTGGCCACATCCTGCACCTCCAGCCCCACCTCACTGTCTCCCCGATTATCATGCTCTACGTGCTCCCGTGCCAGGCAAGACGATGAACAGATTTCCATAACCTTTCAGCATGGCTGGAAACGGGGAGGCTTTGCAGCTTGACACATCAAGGGGTTTCATGGGGGAAGGGAGCGCTAGCGAACGGACTCAACCATTGGACTCGATGGAAATAACCACGTTGGGGTTGTGAGAAGGATGCCAGCGACCTGGACGACTCAGCGGCCAGCAGCAACACGCAGAGCGGGGAGCTCCTCAGGCTGCAAATCTAAGGTTCTGCGACTGCACGACATTTCTGCTGGCCACGCACGCTCTCCTGCGCGAGGATTTGTTGTTCAGGCACGATTGCATATGTATGAAGGGGACAAGATGGGCTTTGACACATAAATTAGCACTTGTCAGCTGCTGGCGGGCACACGTCCCTGCTGCACCCACCGCAAGTGCCGCCTGCTCTCACGGGGAGGGAAGCCGCCCCGCGCCGCCTGCTATCGGCCGTGGCACGCGCGCTTCCCAAGGGGATGAATGCAATCCGTGACACCGTAACGTACCGTACTGTACCGCACCGTAACAGGCAACCTAACGGTAGCGCCTTCCCCTCCTATTTTATCAGAAAATTTGGGAATGACAAAGGACAAGAGAAATGAGCCTTCAGAGCAGGGTTTTCTCTAAGCACCTTGGATCACCTTAGCCAACAGCCTTGCGGGTTCATTTCATAGCAATCAGGTTCTTTATGTCTAACACTTCTACTGCACAACTCACCGTGGTCCTCTGCACGTATCCACAGTGCCAGTAGCTGCCCCATCAGGGTGGAGATGGAGCATCCCTCATCCTGCTTAAAGCATCCTCAGGGAATAGCTGTTTTCAGACAAATGGTGACCTGCACCTCACTGCCCCCACTTCCACCCTCACCAGTACTGCGTGAGAATCAGCAGCACACGGATGTGTGTCCTGACCAGTGCATACACAGATTTCTGCAGCAGGACACGCGCTCATAGGGCTGCATGTCCTCACCAGCCAAAAGCAGCGGGATCCAACACGAAGGAAACCCTTCCAGCAGTGTCATTCAGACATAAACCAAGCTGAGTAAAAGTGTCTCTACCAAAACCATCTCAAAATGTACCAGGACTATGGAGCTTGTTCACATCATGATCTCCTTTTATTACATTTTTTTGCATGTAAGTCAAGGTGAAAACAGTTGAATCCACTGCTAGCCTACATCCAGTTATTTGTGTTCCAAAAAGAGTTGTCTTCAAAAGCTTCTCAACCCAACACAGTGAATTACAGGTTTTGAACCAGAGCCTTGGCATCCCAGTAAGTATCCTTACCATATTTATCTCCATCTTCTCCTTTGGCGCTGATCCTCCTGCCTAGCACTTGGATGTGTTTCCCGCTTGTCCTGCTGTAGAGCTGATAGAGCCGAAGTTGCTTCCTGCTCACGTCATCCCTTGCTCGCGTCTGATTCTCCACGTGTATCCGAAAATCTACATTCTCCTCGGCAGCAAACATCTGCAGGCAGTGAGGGGAGAGACGAGAACAGGCCATGAAGCAAAACAAACATCTCGGATGGGAAGACCGCGCATCAACCTGCCAAAGGGCACATGGCGCAACAGCCCTCGCGTTTGGCTGGCCTTCCCCTGACAGCTGAGGCCACTGTATCAGGCACTCAGCGTGTAATTCTACCCAGAGCTGGCTCTGGACAGCAAACCAAACCCTGATTTTTAGCAATCAGACTGTGTGGGGTTTTGTTTTGAGTGAAAACTTCTGCTTTGATTTAATCCTGCTCAACCCCGCTGGCCATGGACAAGGGTCTCACTCACGTGGGCATCGCCACTACCAGGGCGAAGGGGCGCACGTGGGAGCCGGGTCTGGCCGTGCGTCTGCGCGAGGAGAACACGGGCTTCACCCCCTGCAGCTCTGCTGCTTCCCCAGCCCCAGCTCCTTCCACTGACACGAGCATCCTCGATTCCCAATACGCACAGGCACCACATCCACCAAGCTACGTGGTCGCCGGGGGAGCGACCGCTTGAGCCAGCGAGAGCATCTCCAGCACTCCGAGCAAAGAGCCGCCTGCAGCTGGGACTGCTCCCTTGAGTCATCTCCCGTGTTTTTTCTGGCCTACGGATTAAATTAGTCTTAGCTAACTACGGCTTTACAACACTACTAGAAACTTCCACTGACACATCTGCCCTTCTCTAGGGATTCTATTTCCATCCTTAGCAGTTTCCCAAGCCACACTGAACGGCATTCCTGCTTCAGCTCCAGAGTCACCCCAGCTCGCGTAGGGGGAGAGGAACAGGCTACCAAGCAGCACTGGAGAGGGCCAGTCCGAACTGGAGGCTCTGCAGCACCCACCCAGGGCGCTGCACGCTCAGTAAAAAGGTAGAGAAATCCCCCCATGATCTGGGGGCATTTGCAACACTGTGCCTGCACTGCACGGATAATATCTTGGTGGCAGGTTCCCTTCATGGGACAGTAAATCATTCAGAAACCCAAAGCAGCAAGGGATTATTGAGCAGCACGCACAAGAAAACCCTTCTTCACAATAGGTGATGTTTAATTTGGCCAAGACAAATCATATTCAAAGCCCACTCGTTGATGAGCTCTAATGCCACGTACGAGTCGCAAGTGTGAGATGAAGTTCCTCACAAAATAAGAATCACATGGGGATTTAATGATGCCTAGGTTGGGGGCTGGCAAAGGCACAACATTCACTCCTAGCAGAATTACTACTTTTAATACATTCCAGCTACGTCGTTCTCCTCCTGGCTTGGACAAAACAACGTTCTGATATATTGGTGTGGGGATGAAGCCGGCATCGCCAGTGGAAAAGTGGCAATAAATCCTCATTGGGGCTCGTGCCATCCGGAAGCGCACGGGCAGCAAGTGGTCGTGAGACAGAGCGGTCCCACTCCGGCCTCCCGCATCCATCACCTCCTACCAGGCAGCCGCTCTCAGCCAAACAGCCAGATCCTCCCCGAAAGCCAAAACCTCACAAGGACTTTGTAGCTCTTCCACTTATCGAGCAGACACACGGATCAGCAGTGGGAGCAGCGCTCCAGGCAGGCAGCGCTGCCTTTCACTAAGCAACCCAAACACAAACATCGTGCTCGGCCCAATGGCAACGGCAATGAGATCCAAAGGGATGTTGCAGGAGTGCCTTCACTGCCTTTATTAAATGCTGAAATTATTTGGATCCTGAGGCCTAGGACAGAAATCATTTTAACTCTCTTGTTTCACTGTCAGAAGTCAAAGGAAATGCAGGAGCTAGAAACATAGGTGGCACCAAAGAAGGTCCAGGGAGCCACCATGTCCAAAGAGATGATCAAGGTGACACCATAAGTGAAGGACAGCAACTCTGCAATTCACAGCAGCAATATATCCAAATATATCCAAATATATCCCAAAACAGCCCTGCAAGCAGCAGTGATTCGGCTGTCGGGAAGCAAGAGCAGAAAAAGCCCTCGCACCTGCCGGGATGCTGGTTAGCGGCGCTCCCAGCCTCTGCTTTGGTCCCGCTCCACTTGTTTCATCCCGAGTCACTGGCGCTCGGGCCGAGCAAAGCAAGCAGGATTTGGCTTTTAGCATGAATAATATTTTTTTTTCTTCTCCCTATATTTATTCTTGTTTTCTTTTCAAATAACATTGTTACAAAGGACGCAAAAGTACTAAAAATAGAGATGTTCAAATAATGTTGACAGTCTGCCTCGTAGCCACAAAGGCAGGGCTATTTGCAAAAAAATATCCTGGCTCCATCATTTTAAGATTTAAAACAGATTTTAAATCAAGATGACGTCGGTACATTGCTTTCACCACATGTTAATGAGTTTCACATTTTTCTAGGAAAAAAACAAAACAGGTGGGCTTGGCAGGAGGGGGAAGGGACGGTTGTTTTGCTTTCTTGGAAACTTCAGATAGAAAAGGCAAGCTGGGCTCCAAAGCCTGTTTTAATTGTGTCGTTGAACAGAGACACCTTGGGTGGATGGTTTTCCCCAGCCATCTCCCTGCTCCGTCTCATCTCCCGGGACATCTCCGGGTGGCAGGTCTACCAGCCACCTCCTGGGAGCCGGATCCTCCCAAGATGCGCCCACATCCTGGCATTTCATATGAAATGGGAAACTGTGTGGGACGAAACCTTCACCTTCAGCTTGCTAAAACAATCTCCTGCGTAAAAGCTGAGGAATGGTTAGGGACCTTGAGCCCTCACAGCAAGTCTGTCTACATACCTATCACCCCATCCTCTTGCCAGCAACATGCCTGGCTCTAAAACAGCCCTCACAGCAGCAGGAATCCTGAAAAAGGAAGGTAGATTTACAGGTGCTCTCCTTGGGGCTGACCTGTCCTCTGGACAAGATGCCCCGATCCAGGGAAGCACCAGAATCTCCGGGATTTAGCCGTGTGTTGAAGATGAGCACATGCTTAATCACTTTGCTGAAACAGGATGCTCTGCTGGAGCGGGGCCAAAGTGAATTAGCTGTGCCAGCCTGGGTTGCATCTGGCCCACAGCAGAGAGTATCAATATTCTAAAATAAAATTTCATGCAGTGTTGATTTCATAAGATAAAACCTATTTGATCGCTGCTGCAATCCACTCTCACAGTATCCCTGCCCTGAAGAGCACACTCCCTCCAGCAGCTAACTTTACTGCGATAAGAAAGTCCATTTATATATATACACACCATAAGAGAGGCGCTCTTTCATAAATCACACACACAAAAAAAATTAGTAACATATGCCTCCTGCGGTAACTGATCGCCAACGCGCACTCCGGAAGGTCACCCAAAACCAAGCCCATTCCCCCGTATTTCTGCAACAATCGCAACCACACAAGAACAAACACAGAAATGTCTTTATCAAGGGGCAGACGCAGCGGAGGACGTAAGGGTTTAGCTTCTTCCATCATGACTATGTGCTATTATTGCATATAGGAAGCACCGTATATGCAAAATGACCACCTGTTCTCTCGGCTTCTGATCTGAGCATCCGGGCAAGCGGCCCTGTAACCGCCAATCCTGCGAGACGCGCTCGGGCCAAGCGCATGGAAAGCTGAAGTTGCCTTTCCAATTCAACGGACCATGGAGTAGGATCCCGGCCAAGCACCTGCAGGGAACGGCCCATCCTGCCTCCCGGCTCCAGATGGGGAACGTGCCATGGGACGCTCTCTACACAGAGGAAATGATTCCCTGGATCCCATCAGTTCCTCCAGCATTTTGTTGGAATTTGGTACTCTACTTTGTGGTCTGCTTCACACCCTTACCCACGTGGCACTTGCCACAGTCTACAAATGACAACCTGAGCATCTCACAACAGCTGCTTTCATATAACTCCATCTAATTCTCTGCCAATTGTTTGCAGCCTAGAAGACATCGACCATTAAAACAGAGAACATCAGATTCATTTTTTTTCTTTTCTTTTCAAGTAGTTCCTGGTACATCTATTATTTATCATTATGTCTTCCAGTAATAACATGCGACCTACAAAGGCATACTAAAATTATGGCTGGCAATATAAACGTTTATTCAAAGGGAAAAAAAAGAGCATTCCTTTTAGGAACAAACATCATCCCAAGCAAGTGGGCTATCAGAAATGCCTCCCCAGAAGCACGTGGGCTCATGACAGCAGGATGCTCTCTTGTCTCTCTACCCTCTCTACCCTCTACATTTTACCTGCCCAGGCATTGAAGAGAGGTGCATTCAGCCCCAGCTCCTTTTCAAACAACTTCCAAAATCTAGAAACTATGTCTTATCTGCCTTTAGTCAGCCCTCAATGGCAATTTTTCAAGAGCTTTTTTTGCCGAATGGCTTTCAAATAAAGAATGGCTTTCATTTGAAATGACTTTACAATGATCCATCAATTTAAAGAATAACTATCATATTTGCTAAATCCCAGATGGAGGGCGAGGGAAGGAGAATTTTGCTGACGCAGCCTAAGGTTTCAGCATTAAGTAATCCAAGAAACAGTCAGGAATTGCAAAAGCCTCTGACAGCAGCGCTGCGCGCTTGGTGCTCCGTTAGCTTATGCCACAGCTCTGCAAACACCAATGCACTGATCCGAACTGCAAGCAATCACGGCCCCGCCAAGGTCAAGGAAATCCCTGTAGCGCCAGGCCATGCCTGCAGCAGCTGGCTTGCAACCCAACCAACCCCTGCACACGTCTCCTCTTCTGTTTTTAGCTTTCCAGTAAGAGGGAACGTTAATATGTTATTGTTCACGTCACAAATTGTTACAGCCTTAGCCATGCGAGGTCCACAGCACGACCGAATTAGCTGGAAGCCAAACTGCAGAATTTCCTGATTTTTTGCTATCATATTGAGTCTCCAAACCTCACTGGAGAGCAAACCATATGTCATTCCCCAGGCTGCTCGAGAAATACAAAATCCCTCTCACCGAGGGCCTTCCTGATTTCCAAAGATAAACAAATCGAACGATTCAAAGTCCCTTCACTACTCAATCTGATAAGCAGGAAATACTTATTACCTTTCAGCCATCAACCTAATGTTAATGATTTTCGCCACGACCTTTAAACACACGAAACTTAACTTAATAAGGTCAACGAGGGGATATCCAAGACAGATCTCTCTCAAGTCTGCCAAGGCAAGTAACAAACCACTTTGCTTCCATGGCTTTGGCAAGGCTCCCCCATGCCAATTTGCAAGATTTGCTAGCTCACCGTTACAGCCGGTTCTTTAGACACAGAGTGAAACATAATGCATCCCTTATTCACTGATCTTTCTTCTTCCTCTTGACTGCATCTCGACTGCAAAGGCAATTCCTAGCCAGGATGTTGTCAGGTTCAGGTTATAGGGCCCCATTAAAGGGCAGGCAGATGCGGATGTGCACGGGTCGGATGTATTCACATCTTTGTGCTTAGATGCACATTTGGAAATGAACCTGACACAAAGCAGCTCCATATTCAGATGCACAGCAGGAATCACGAGACAAGGAAGGGACATCTTTGGAATGAATTTTCATGTATCCTACAAGAGAGAACCTATGGTGTGGCAGGGCCAGAATTGCACAGATTTACAGAAAACTTTTAAAATAGCAAAACTTTGTTTTCTTGTCTTACTGAGCAATTTGTTCTTACTCTCCACAGGAGAAAATATACATATATATATTTATTTTCCCAAAGAATAAATATCCCTAAAGGTAAATCAGCCTCAGGCTTGGGAGACCTTGCTGGGAATGACGGCTACACAGCCCCCAGGATGCGCTATAAGAGAAGGGCAACATTGTGCACCATGGAAGAGGTCACTCAACTCAGACACAAAACACCCAAATTCCATGGAAGCCACCACCAAGAGCATTTGCAAACCATTTCAATTCAAATGCTTTGGTTTTCGACCTTTTCGATGGAAAAAAAAATATGTAGAAGTGGGAAAGCTCTATTCAAAATCCAGATGCCAAAAGCCTTTGCAGCACGTGCGCCATACCATGCCATAGCCCACCTCAGGAATTATGAATCATCTTTTGGCCTTGCTTCCCTCAGCAGCTGTTGCAGAAACTCATTTCCCAAGTGTCACAAGTGTCGATATTTGAGCTCACGCACCGATGTCCAGCTCGCCAGCTCCCAGCAGATCCACCTCCACGCACCAGACCCAGCACCTGCCCCGAGCGGAGGTGACATCCAGACGAGGCACCGGAGCCCCAGGAACTCGCGTGGTGACGTTGGCCTCGCTCTGCAGGGACCCCCCGTCTGCCACGGCCCTGGCTCTGCCACAAGCCCCTTTGCTGGGTGGTTGCATCTGTCGGTGACGTGTTTTGAAACCAAGCCCACGTGGAATCTAATTCCTGAGGTGAGTGCTTTTCGGTTGCTGCAGTATGTGAAATTCAATGATGCTCAGTAAAGAAAGCTCCTTGTTTAATGCTTCCTAAGTAAAATGCACGTAGAGGTGGAGCTGGGAAGGAGATGGAAACAAGGTGATGAGAGGGTCATGCCTAGCTTTCCCTTTGCATTTTCGGAAACACTGAGACCCCAAAAGAACATTCTATGGTTTGGAAGAGGGTCCAGACAGTTCAGCCAGGCGACATTTACTTGGATCCAAAAGCTGCTTTGCTGAGCCATGTTTCCTTGGGAGAACTGCCTGCCACATTAGGAAGGGAAGCACATTAAAGCTCCAGGGACAGCATCAGAGCTTCAGGTCTCATCCAAATCACCCAGTCCCCTGAAATGCTGCCATCACTCACCAACACCCGAGTGCCTTCACCAAGGCCCTTGTGGGCTCTCCAAGTCAGTCAGTTCTTTAGACCAAAGTATCCTTCAACTCTCATATGACACAGGACATAAATCAAGGGCCTTTCACAAGGCAGGTTTGAGGTAGTGCCAAAAATTGCAACTTAGGAGAGTCTAAAAAAGAAATGTATCATGGCCCTCTCTCTGAATATTTTATCATTTTCTACAGAAAGGCGATGGCCACTTCAAGAAAACCAGATTTCTCCTTTGGATGACAAAATGACTCTTTGCCAGACCTGTGAGAAGGTGGCAGTTGTTAGATAGTGACATTTTAACCATCTTCCACTGAGGGAAATGGTTCTCTCCTGGGAAGAGTAGGATTTCAGGCTTGATTAAATCAGTGGTTTTAAAAAAATAAAAAATAATCAACCATTCTCACCTGACAACAGAGAAAGTTTAGGAGGAACTGGAGGGCTTGAAGGACCAGGCATCTCTAGTCAGTGCCGACTATCTCTCCCCACTGCTTCAAAGCACAGCAGCGCTTGGATCTTGTTCAAGGGCTGCAATGCAGCCCTCTCAAATCGGTGCCAAGATCACCATCCTGTCCACCTTCACCTGCATCCACCAGTCTGCCTTCCTCGCTGAACCAGGACTAGGTCTAACTAATTTCAAGGTTAGCATTATTTTACTGCAGCTACCAGACAGGCAATAAGCAAGCAGGGCTTTTTCCTCCTCTGTCTTCCTTTCTTTCTAATGCACGTTACATCTCCACTGCAGACTTCCTCTCCCCAGAAACACCCCTGCAAAGCACGATATTACCGAGCAGCCTGCAAGCCTGCACCACCGGGCCGCGTCTTCCCTCCATTCGCCCGGCCTTTGTTTCGGGCAACGTAACACCAGTGCCTTAACAGTGTGACTTCATTTCATTCCAATACTCGCTCTATTTCTACCCCACTGGGCCCAACTCACCTATTGTGAGACCTCACCGCTTTCAATTACATCAGGGATTAATTTGTTCCATGGCGCTGAAGCTGTTAATGCAATCCTTGCTGGCTCAGGAGGAGAAAAGGCGCATTCGAGACCTCCCTCGCAGGCTCTGTGCTTAACAGCGGAGGCTTCATCTTCATTTTGTCCCATTTTTTTTCTTCCTCTTGTGCCCCTTTGCCCCCCGCTTTTCACCGCCGTCTCCTCCCTTTCTAAGTTGCCACTATCAGAACTGGGTGGTCCTTCTGCCTTCCGCCGTTATTGCCAAAAAAGCTGCTTTCCGGCAGCCTCTGCCCTGTATTTGCAAGCGCGCCCGGTCAACAGGAACGGGGTCAGCAGCGCATGAGGCCACTTGAAGCCACCAGACCCGGCGCAAGCTTTGGCAAACGCTTTGCCCTTGCAGGCACCACTGTGTGGTGAAAAGACATTGAGGAGGAAGCCCTGCCTAGGAAATAAGAATACTGATCCCAGAATAATAAGAACAACCACTTCCAAAAGATAAGGGAAAAAAAAAGGTAGGAGATTATTAAAATCAAACAACTCAACGCACAGAATTCCCCCTTGTTGACTGAAACGCATTAAATTTCCCCGGGGATTCGCAAGGTGACCGCGAGCTCCCGGTGCTGCCTGCGCGGCGCTGCGAGGAGTTAATGCTACGGCCTCGACCGCGCCAGGCACATCTTGAATAGTCTGGTTCTCAGGGCTCCAAGTGCGCTCCAGTGTTCTGCGCTAGGTTCTCCAAGGTGTACAAAGTCCCCATTTACTGCTGCACTAAATATTTCTTTTCCCTTTTTTTTTTTTTTTTTTTTACTGGAAGAAACGTAAGAATAAGCTGGACTCAAACCATGCAGCTGCTTATGCAGTTCTGCTGCTAACCTCAGATCACAGCGGAGCAGCACAGGGAGGGAGGGAAGCCCTGATGTACCCTCCAAGCTGTCCCCATGTGCATCCCTCAGCCTGGACACCCATCTAAGCCTGGTCATCTTGGGGCCAAACATTGGCTGAGCGGAACGTGCCGGTGCCAGATGGGGCTGCTCCTAGTTCCCTTCTCTGCATCTCCATCCCCACCGCGATGCCAAGGGCTGCATGGCCGTACGCACCCTGCCTGGTACCTCCACACACAGAAAGGAGCTTCCAGAGAGCTTCCCAAAGCTTTCCAGGAAGTTTCCTAAGCCCCTTTACGGCTGAAAACTCCCTCCTTTTTTCCCCCGCTATGGTTGTGTGGGGTTAGAGCTATGCTCCTTCTGTTCCTCCTTCAGCACTGCTATTTCTGGCACCTGCAAACTCAACAGGGACAAAACAACCTCCACACAGATCCCCCTAGCACCTCCATGTCCTCCCAGGGCTGCTGTTTAGGAGGAAGCCTCAATATTTATTAACTCTCCACCCGCTCCGCATTCCCCATCGGCATCAGCCGCTTCGGCTGTCGTGGCACCAGCGACGTTCAGCCAGGAGGGCTGAGGGCCCCGGTCTGCCCCTTCGTGGCCCAGGGATGCCATGAGCACCACAAGACATGCACAGCTCAGGGCCCTCCGACACGGCCACCCCATCCTGAGAGCACTAGGGCGCCCTGAGCCCTTGGTCCTGCTGCGACCACGGCTGAAGTTCCCTCTTGATTGTGGCAATATGCACGGGCCATGCACCATCCTGCGTGTCTACACTGCAGCGTGCTACTGCGGCCACCAACAGCAGGACCCAAACAGACCTTCTCCCAAAGCAGCTCCATCCCCGGGACCCTCCCCACCAACGCCAAAGCCATCCTTCTCATGGCCCCATGACTGCTCCCCGTAAGATCGCAATAAGTCACAGCATGAGAGCCACCACCAGTACCTGTGACGTGCACTGAAAATAATATAAAATTTTTTTGCAAAAATAAATGGCTCGGAAGCGACAGGAACTGCGTTTTGCTGGAACTGCTGAGTTCTGAGCAGCTACAACAGGCACCTGGAAGCAGAGCCTCAATCAGCGGAGGTAAAGCCTCCCCAGGCCCCGACACGGGAGCAGCGCAGCAACGCGGGGCCAAACCGCGACACCGGGGACAGCGGCACCTCCAGGATCCCATGACAGGGATCTTGGGAAAGACTTGGCTCCACGGGGTGGGCGGGAGGGCAGCGCGGCTCCGTGTGCCACCAGCTCGTCCCCACGCGGCCGTCCCGCGGGCTGCAGGAGGGGGCGGCCAGGACATTCCCCCACGCTGGCACAAAAGCCACCGCCGCTTCCATAAAAACATTCCCAAGGCCTCTCTGTTCAGCCATCAGCATGTCCTGGAGGGACCTCCGCAAGGACGGGGGATACCCGGGAGCTGCTGGGGCTGTCGGGAGGAGAGGGACGGTGCTCGGAGGCCGCTCTCCCCTCGAGGGAGCAGACAGGACACGCGGCAGGAGCCGCTCTTTGCCCAGGTAGCGCCTTGCAGCGCGGTCCCTCGGCGGCTCCGGGGAGCGCAGCCGCGCTCGCCGCCTCTGCAGAAAAGCAACTCCCTCTAGGGTAAAGCAGGGCAACTGCTGAGCGGCGCCGCGGCCCCGCCACAGCCACCGAGGCCACAAAGACGACGCGGGCGGGAGCCGGCGCCACGAGCAGCCACGGCTGCTTCTGTGGCGCTCGGCTGAGGCGGCTGCAGGCCTCGGGGCAGCGCAGGCCCGTCTCGGCCACCCGCTCCCTGCAAACCCCTCGCTGAACTCGGTGTTCGCTCTGGCCAGCAAGACGATGCCCCTAAGCAGCTCCCAGGTGGATGGGACCTCCTCGGGGGTCGCTGCTCAGCCGGGTTTACCAGCACTCACCTACTGCTGCGGCACAGGTTGTGAGCAGGGACGGGAAGGATAATCTCTAACAAAACCTGGAGGCAGCTCAGGGGGTTTCTGAAGTCGCAACTGTCATTTCTCTGTGATGCTAACTCATATTTATGCTGCTGATATCTCCCTTGGGCCTTTCCTCCATCTCCCTACCTCCAGTACGGATTTTCTTACGCATCCTTTCCGCACTGGCTGACATCAAGTATTTGAGACACGAAATCCTCCCCACCTGCACCCTTCCTTCTCCTGCCCTCCACCCTGGGACCTCCCGCACCTGCAGCAGCTCAGGTCATTGCCACCGTCCCCAGTTCTCCTACGGAGTCTGCAGCCTCGGGTCAAGGATTAACTCCATTTTACACCTGTGCCATGACCAGAACTTTATCAGAAACAGGTGAATTCCTAGAAATCTCCCCCAACACCAGCCTGCTGCCTCCTGGGCAGGGCTCCCTCTGCCAGGGAGGGGACAGCTCTGCCTTGGAGGCATCCGGAGGGCGCCCAGTGCAGTGGCCTCCTCCTCTCCCAAAAAAACCCACCTGAAGCAGGAACCAGCCTGGGTTGGGCCTTACAGTCACCATTTCCTTCTGAAATGTCTGTATAACCAGCTGCTTTCACCCAAATTCATTAATTTAAAGCTCTTAAACAACTGAGCAAAAAGAAAGGCAGGAGAGGGAAAGGAAGGATGCATACCAGTAAGCTCCCTGCAGACCTCAAACCAGCATTCGCAGAGACAGTAACTGCATTTCTTCTTCTCCTTCCAGTTCTCACTTGCCAATGAGACTCCAAATATATTAGGACATCTTTCCTATCCTTGGTCTTTTCCCACCGCCTCCAAATAGCTTATCAAATAAATTCTGTCTCAGGACTTTGTTGGAAAAGGAAGGGATATTGAAGTTCTTTCCAAAAAAATAAGTACAGAGCTATGTAAAAAACAGAATACACAGAGGAGCCACACACTGATCTGCCCTGTCCCTTCAGAGGCGTTGGCGTGCCACAAGGAAGGGGTAGGTTTGGAAACAGTTTTCGGGGGGAAATAGGAAATTAATTGGAAGAAAAATCAGGAAAGCCCTTCAAAGTGCCTTTCAGTCGCATGCTCTGCCAACAGCTGACCAGTTTCCCATTTCCTTCCCCTAAGTTAACACAACCAAGCACCTAGAACACGGATGTCTACCCCGCGCAGTGCTCCGCCGGCCTGCGTGAGAAACATCGCTATCTGCACGCATCTTGCTATTTCTGGAACGGGGCTTTCCAGAGATGATTTTGATCAGTAATTCACTTATTTGAAACATAAGATGCAAAATTTCCTCCATCTCTGCAAGGGAGATATTTTCTTTTGATCTTTCCATACGCTTTGCTTGCTTTGCACAAGCCATTTTACGAGACCTCGTGCACAGTGTTGCTCTTGGACCACGCTCTGAACCCCAGTGTCACCACGGTAACCCCGATGGAGCAGAAGACGGATAGAGCCCGTTTCCATTTGGGAATATATGAGGTGGTTTAAGGAAATCTCTTCAAATCAGCTTACCTGTAAAGACCTCTTGCCATTTAGCAAAACTCACTTGAATTCATCACTAACAATAACCTTTTCCATTGAAGATCATTCCCCTGCGGCACAGCCCTGCCTGAAGCTCTGCTCTGCTCACACCACACGTGATGTGACACAACGGAGCTCCCAGGAGCAAAAACGTCATGCTGAAAACGTCCATGACAAGCCCAAGACCAAAAATGTCTAAGCCAAATTCATATCTAAACCAAGAAGGGCTTAGAAGTTCTTGTCTTGCTAACAGGAGGCATGATCAGCTCTAAAAGCTTCATGGTAAAGCAGAAGGGATGTGGAAAAACCTCTGTCTCCAAACCAGCACTCCAAGCTTTCCTCTTTGGCCAGTTTTACCAAAATCTTCATGGAGAGCCTGGTGGTGCTTCAAGTCCTGAACCCCAACATCACCATAACTTCTCACGCGCACAATGAATGCACGGATGAACGATAATATATATATATATATACACACACACACACACATATATACACACACACACATGCATGCTGCCTTGCTGGTCTCTAAATACACTTTCTCAGCCACAGCCAGCTAGCACTGCAGATCTGCCAATAGCCAGGAAACTTTTCCTTCTTTCCCAACAAACTTACTTGAAACCCCTTCACGAGCACGATTCCCCCTGCTCTTCCTCCCGCGCCGCCTCCATTATCGGGAAATCTCCGCGTAATTTATAAGCCCGCCAGCTCCTGCGCTAACGGGACAATAAATCATGGTTATATACCCCGTCGCCTGAGCTCCGCGGGCTGCGCCGAGCCTGCTCCTGCGTGTGGTGCCGGGAACCACCACCCCGATGGGGACAGTTAACAAAAATAAAAAAATAGGACCTATGTTGCCCCTATACAGAGGAGGTTTTGAGTCACTTATGAAGAAAGCAAGGGGCTGTAAAGAGCTGCTCCATGGCAAACACTGGCTTTTTCCTCTTCTTTTGCTTCTCACATCCCCACGGTTCCGCGTGCTGCCCCTCATTCCACTGCTCCGGGATGGCAGCAGGTGCCACGCGCCACGGTTGACCCAGCTGCCCGTATTCCTGCCGCCCGGCACTTGCTTTTGTAGAAAACCCAGGTTTGCCCAGAGTGAAAGGACAGTTTTGTTCTACATAGGATGGGCGTTTATTTTTAAGCATCCGAAGAAGCTTCCCGTCTGCGTCTTACCTCACTGTGCTTCCCGCGGGCGACACGCGCCGACACAAGAGGGTTTTCTTTCTAAAACCATAGCAAAGGAGGAGGATGTGCTTGGCTCTCTTCCTGGAGGAAAGAGGCTGCCCGGTTAATAAGCCTCGATGGGCGGTGGGTTCTGCCTGCGTCGCGCTCCGCCGTGCCAGGCTGCTGGTTTGCTTTTCCACCGCGTTGCAGAACGCCTGAATAACACGGTTTGTACATGGAAGTGCTGACACAAACCTTAACTACAGCATCCTGAACATGATACCAGGATACGGACGCTCCCTGTGTGGCCCTGCACATGGATAAATAAAGCATTTCAGCAGCCAGCGCCGACAGATCATAAACCTCCGCGAGCACAAATACCAACAACAACCCCAAAAGATTAGCGGGCTTAGGGGCGAGCAGGGCCGCGGTGATTTAGAGGTGGGCTGGCGGGGTCAGTCCTGCTCGATAGCTGGGTGGAGAGGGCCGCGGGAATCAATAAACCCTCCTGCAAGCACGGGAGGAACGGGCCGCGCTGAGCGCACAAGCACGACGTTGCACTCTGGGGATGGAGCTCCCCGGAGATTGTGCTGGGAGAGCATCCCCCAAGGATGCTGGCCCGTGAGGCATCGCCAATGGGGTTAATGCACCATCGGATACGGATCTCGCTTGCTTTGGGCACTGCTGTCAAGGGAGCGCCGTTCGCGTGTCCAGCGCTAGCACTGTGCAAACAAGCGCTGACTCCCTGCCAGGACGCTCGCTCCCGAGAGCTCATGGCTAAACCCATTCCCAATGGATAACACTACTCTCAGGACACCCCACAGCAAAGCACACAGGGAGGCTGCAGGGGCAGTGCCAGGGATGCTCCGAGACCTCCGAGCGCTCCGGACGGACCCTCGCTGCCGCCCTTGCGGATACCCGCAGGCGAGTGCTCTCCGCAGCGGCCGAAACCAGAGCTCTGAACCTCGCTGCTGCCCCCGGAGCTAAGGGGTTGCACTTTTACACGGGATCTTGAATGCTTTTAAATCAGCAATATCATCTTCCCTCCAGGAATAAATTCCTCACTGGTTACACTGCAAAAATACTCCTCAGGACGGACAATTCTGCTGTTAATGTACTAAAGACCGCACACACACACAAAAATCAGATTAATATTGAGCCTTATCAAAGACATGGCACATAAACCATGTGTTGAACGGAATCCAAACCAAACTGTCAATCTGCCTTCAGGATCAGATAGAGCAAACGCACGCGCCCAGGGCCAGAAATGAAAAGCATGGTTTGTTTTCTAATATAAGATTTGTCCTGATCTCTCTCAGCAGCGCTCCTGAGTGGAAATCGTTGCGCTGCAAACACAGGACAAATAGGATTTCTTATCTTTCCGCTTTGCTGAGCTGGGAAAAGTTTTGCCTTGTTTGTTTTTAATTATTTTCTTATTGCAGGTTTCCCATTTTCAGGCAACACTTCTGAGTGGTTTCTGGAAATGGATCCTTTTGTATATACCTTAAATAGGAGAAAGAAATAAAAGCAGGAATAGCTCCCCGCAGAGGGACGGTGGCGGCACGGTGTGGGAACGAGAGGGCTCCCCGTTTGCCCCAGGGCGCAAAAGCTGCAGCCACAACCTCGGCCCCACAGCCCCCCAACCCTGCCCAGCATCCCGGCCATCCTGCCAACCCTTCCGTCAGCAATCGCCCTGCAGCCAAAACAGCTTGTGGCACAAATAGGGAACTGGGGCGGAGGTTCGCATGCAATTCTAGGTAAAGTTTGCAAAAATACCGCCTGTTCCCAGGGATAAAAACCCCGTGTGTGCACAGTGGAAAATGCTATTCCTGGAAAAGGCCCCAGCGAGGAGCAGCACTGGCTTTCCCAGCTATTGATTGCTGGGGGCTCTTTGCTATTCTGATCTCAGCTGGTCGGAAGTCCTACCAATCAGAGGGAGGTCGTGACCACGGGGTCAGAAACCTGCACTACATATATCATAATTTATTTTACAGATAATCAATAGCAAATTGCACCATGCAATTTTACAGTAGAGCATCACCTTCGAGGGCTAATGCAACCCATACAGTATCGTAACCTTAAGGTCTGGCAGTTTAAGGGGTCAAAATCCGCTTTCATTTCAGAGTCGTAAATCACGGCTGCAAGTGGAGTAGGAAGCCCATTAGCTATTAATTTGTACATCCACACCACGGAGTAAATTCTTGCCTAGAGCTTGGATCCAGCTAGGGAAAACGAGTCAGCGCCGCTTCTAGCTTCATCTTTGCCTTCAAGACAGCTCAAAAGGAGAAGCCCAAGGAGCACCAAGCAAACATCCCACTGCGGGTTTAAGTCCACACTCACCATCAGCAGCCACATGAGTCAACAGAATAATCTGCATGGATCAACTTCACGTACCCCTGAATGGTCTTTAGATGGACTCGCAGCAGCAGAAGAGGAGTAAACGTCCCTTCTACCAACCCTGCCTGTCATCCAGGTTTATGACTGGGCTCTAGGGCTTGGGGAAATGCCTACGATCAAGCAGCATGTGCACCAGCTCTTCAATACGCTTTCCGCTCTCCCCTGCATTTCTGCGTTAATTCTGTAGTTTTGCAGAGGAGTAGCTCAGGGTATTCCAAGAGACGCAACAGCTTTTTTAACAAGCTGTCCCTAAAAATGCTGCCAAAGAGAGCATTTTCACAGGAAAGAAAGGGGCTTGCAATATGCCTCACAAGAAAAATGATGCAGGAGGAATAAGCAGTGGTAGAAATACCTTGGAAGAATAGTAATCCATTACCAATTAATTGCTGCTTTCTGGGATTTGCCTGGATGCAACATGCAGTTCCCAGGGAACTTCACCAAGGTTTAACATTAATTAATCTCAACGCGATTTTTATTATTGCTAGCAAAGGAGTCACCACACACCCACGTCCCTTCCCATTAGTGCCATGGCCCTTCAGTACCCTGGTCCCACTGTTTGCCGCCTGCAGTCCCCAAAGCCACCGCGGGCAGGGATGACTCCTACAATGCCCAACTCGCTGGCATTAACCTCCCCGCAGGAGGAGGAGGTATCTGCAGAAGGGTGTTGTCACGGGTGGCATCTTCAGGAAACTGGCCAGTGCCTCCGGGAGAGCAGCGCATTTCTCACCGTGCTGCAGTCAGCGGGGCCCGTCCCGCGCGGCCGCCAGGAAAGCGCGCAGACCGTGACAGCCCACGTTCCCGCTCGCCTTTATCTCCCACTTCATGCTATGGCGGTGCTGCTGAATGCCAGGAGGAAAATACTTTGGCCGAGTCAGGCGGTCTTTTTTTCTTTTCTTTCTTTCTTTCTTGCTGCTTCTCTGGACAGCGCAACACAGAGACCTGCAGAGTTCCTGACTCTACCTGCTGCTCCAGCCCGTGGGGACCAAAACCTCAGAGCCCTGCGGAGGGGGATGCAGAGACCTGCCGGGGCCATGGCAGCATGCAAAAGCCCCACCAGTTTAGCACGCTCTGTTCCACCACAGCCAAGTCTCCTTGCTCCTCTGGAGCACATTACACATCACTTAGGGCTTGGAAATAGCAGCAAGCTGCAATCCAAACCATGCTTGCAGGTGCAAGCACCTGCGCAGCGCTGCCATTGCCATGACACATGCAGAAAACACCACACCTGGGAACACTGTCGGCCTCTGCACACTTGCTCTGCCCTCCTGCACTCCTCAAAGCAGCTCAGTTTCCGCACGTCTTTCTGCTCCACGGGCATTTGAGGGACCTGCCGGAGAAGCGCCGGGCCCAGCAGAGCCGGGATGGCAGGAAGCTGGGAAGCAAAGGGGACAGGGACCTGTCGAGCAGGGCCATGAAGCCGAGTGTCCCCATCGAGGACAACGCGGTGCTCCTCACTCCAACGCATCCGCTCTGTTCCACGCCAGAGGCGGGCGCCGCTGCAGCAGGGTGGGTGACAAAGCAGCAGGCAGAAAGCAAAGCAAAGGGGCAAGAAAACAGCAGCTGCTACCCTCCCTGCTCCTTGGTCCAGGCACCGGGGATGGATGGAGACACACAAGTCCATGGGGCACTTTGGGGACACAGCGTTTTGGGCATCAGAGAGACGAGTGGGCAGCAGAGAAGAAACAGGCACCATGAAGCAGGCCCACCTCCAGCTTTCCCAAGGATATCGCTCCAACAGTACCTGAGGAAGACCTCAAGACTCAAGAGGAGGGAAACAGCTGAGGACATCCCTGCCAGCAGCACCAGTGCCTGACCCGAAGCTCACCTCCCTCCTCCAGAAAGTCAAGGCATCCACCACTCCTCTACAGCAAACGCTGCTCCTTGGGGTTCCTCGTCAAACTGGCCACGTGCTAGCGGGGCTCCTGAGGAGCCCCAACTCCTTCTGGAGCCCGAAAGCTGGTCCTGAAGGTCCGTGGGCTGGTTTGGCTTCCTCTGACCTCCTCATCACCCCCGTTGGCCAACAGCCATCCCGGGCACCGAGCCATGACGCAGAGCCCCACGCGGAGCAAGGCCACGGTGACAAGTGGATCCAACAGACCAAATGGAGGGGATTTGCGGGTGACTGCGGTATTCAGAAGAAGAGCAGCGTAGTCAGGTGAGTGGATGCGTCATCCACGTGCACCTTGCGCGCCAACGCGCGTCTTGCACCTCGCACCCTGGGAAAACTCTTGATATACGGATAAATGCAATAGAGAACAGTGACCCGTGCGCCACAGCAGCACGGAGGTATCACTGCTGTCGCGTGGAAAACCACGAGGTGAGACGCAGAAGCCAAGGGCCATAACTCTCAAAATAACAGGCGGAACGATGCCCCCATGGTGACTTTCACGGGGAGGTGCAAGCCGGCCTCACAACACAA
The DNA here is from genome assembly GCA_034781795.1 of Crypturellus tataupa. NCBI lineage: Eukaryota > Metazoa > Chordata > Aves > Tinamiformes > Tinamidae > Crypturellus > Crypturellus tataupa. Next base: position 1,600,989 of record JAWLRI010000139.1, on the reverse strand, counting down.
CCCTGCACAGGCATGCCCAAATCTCCCCAATACGACACAGAGCTCTTTAAGCAAAACTAAACAATTTCCTTTAGCCTAAATAAATATTAAAGCTAAGCGATGCATTAATTTACTCTAGTTCACCAAAGGCTAACTCCTACCCAAACTGATCATTATAAAAGAAATCCTATAATCCCTCTCTCCCATTCAGGCTCAAAACACGTAATCCCGTGAATAAATCCAGAAAGAAAGTGTAACAAAACGGGCAATAAAAACTTACAGCGTTCACATCTTTTCATCTACCATTAATACTGTAAACACTCCCTCGCAGGCCCTCGAGGATGACTAATCTAGTGCTGCGGCTCCGCGCGCTAAGAGCGGCGCGAGCGCGCGCCCGGCGCAGCACCCGCCGCGCTCGCCGCCCTGCGCGCGTCCACGCGGCACGCCGATCCGCACATCAAACCCGGCGACACGCTGCAAAACCAGCGCTCAACCGAGAAAGTGTGGTTCTAATCGCGAGAGCGCGCGGGGCTTGCTTGCTTTTCTTTCTTTCTTTCTTCCCTTTTTTTTTAATTTTATTGCTTTGGAAGCCTGCGAGCTCCAACTGTATAAATGCCAATAACTTCCCAAGTTTTAAGGCTGCTGAAGTAAGAGATCAGATTTTAGCAAGTGCTTTCCAGGCAGCGAGCCAAAACTTTTTCTGATTCACTAAAAGCACCAAAGGGAGGTGGGGGGGAGAGAGCGGGGCCAGGGGGCTGATTAACTTTCAGTTACCGCCACAATCTCCACAAAAATAAAAAATAAACAGAGCCCGTCTCCCCGCCGCAGTGGGTGCCGCCGCTGTGAGCGCGGCGCAGCTGGTTATTCCTCGGCTTTGGAAAAATGCGCCGGAGCGCGGGGCTACCCGCAGCTGCGGTGGCCGTGTCACCGCACAACCCGCTCCGCCGTGGGCACCGTGGGCAGCGGCAGCTCTGCAAAGGGGGGCAAACCCGACCTGGGGTTTGTGGAGGTTGCTCCGGGCTCGGATTGAGCCCGCGGGATGGAGCCGGGGGGCGGCGGATGCGGCTCCCGCAGGGAGCGGCGGCAGGTGCGACAGGCGCCCCGCGGGATGGGGCTGCCCCACTGCATGGGGGCACCGGGCACCTGCACCGCCGGTGCCACCTCCTCCTCGCGGGACGGCGGCAGCGCCCGGGCGGGCGGCTGGGTCCCTGCGGGGCAACATCCAAGGCGGGAGCTGCCTTGGCCGGCTCTGCCGCCCGCGCCGGGCAGGCCGCGCCGCGGCAGCC
>JAWLRI010000139.1:1578312-1597482 GCA_034781795.1 Crypturellus tataupa | reverse complement strand
GCGCCCGGCCCCGGCCGCACCGCCGCCCCGCGGGCTCCGCGGCCGCTTCTCACAACGCAGCGTCCGCGCACACGTGCGGATGACACACGTGAATGTGGCGTTTCTGACGGACTGTGCGCTGTGTTTTGTAATAAACCCCCCAAAACTCCGGGAGCAAACAGAGCAACCAACACCCGTGCGGGCAGCACCACCGCACGGGCGTCCTCACGAGACTCAGTCTACTCTTGGTTCTCACGGATGCCACCGCTCTCGCTTGCCATGGTCCTTAGCGAGTAACGGGCTCCAGGAGAGGACCCCAGTGTGTCCCAGCAGGGCCATCGCGCAGCTATCCCGAGTGGGAAAGCCCAGGATTTTCCACGTGCACCACAGCATCGCCCCGCAGCCCGCGGCAGATGGGTGCAGCACCCTGAATGGTGCTGTGAGATGGAGGGCACAAGGAAATGACTCCTCTGCCATGAGACCTGGGCCCTGTCTCATCATTCTGTCACTTGCAAACTGTTCAGAAGCCCAGATGAAAAGACAGGAGGATTTCCACGTGGCATCCAGATGAAGAAAACTGGTCCATGCTTCACATGTAAGGAGCAGGCTGCTGTGCAGGTGGATCTGGGCTCCTTTCCCCTCGACGATGACCGGCAGCACCTCCCTGCAATCAACAGCATCGGCCCTTTGGGTCACCAGTAACTCCTGCTTTGGAGAAGAGTCGAAACGCATACGCAATGCATAGTCAATAAACACAGAATAAAACGGTGGAATATCATAAAATAAACAGCTTGGATGGTCCTCGAGGGGGACAGATGAGACCGGGAACACCCAAAGCGGTTGCCACCCAACCCAGAGCTGCCAGCACGCAGCCCCCAGCTCCAGGCGGCTGGTTCTGCTGGAACCAGCTGCCCCTCCTGGTTTTGGGGACTCGCACAACAGCAGCGTCTCTCCACACTGCACACACACACCCCTCCAACGGGAGAACCCAGCATGTTACAAGCCTTTCCTGCTAAGTACAGGATTACTTAAAATAAACTCACAGGCTCTTATTTAGCAGCCAGTGTTTTCAAAAATCATTTCTCCCCCTCTACTGAAACACCTCCTGGATTTAAACAGGATTTAGGAAGTGAAACCTCCGATTCCTTTGAAACTTCCAATATGCTCATTAAGTAAATCACGGTGTTTTATCACCAGAGGAGGAGAAAAAGGAAGCACTGGAAATGATGGACATGCCAAGGAAGAGGAGATATAAATATAAAACTCTGTGGTGCCCTGACATCAGCTGTGCACAGCCCTCCACCAGGAAATCCCCTTCCCCACGTTCTTACGGCTCAGCAGCCCCAGAAGTCTCCTGGAAGCACCTTGGAAGGTGCTTGGGAAGCACCACAGGGATCTCTCGGCATCACACGAGCATCACAGCTCACCCGGGGAAGCACACAGCAGCTTCTGAAGCAGAACAAGAACACACAACCTCGGCAGGCAACTCCACTCAAACCAGCACGAAATTCCTCTTCCCCGCCTTCACAGTGCATTAAATCCTAGGGCTTGGCATCTTGGATTTATATTCCTCCATGGTTTCATTTTTCCCTAAAAAAAAAATTCCAAGCTGTTAAGCTTCAAAACTTAATATTTCCTTAACTCAGCTTTTCAGCTCGACAGCTCTTAAACATAAACCTCTTTAATTGAAGTCGCCTGAATTAAGCTGTCTCCAGCAAGTCACCATCCCAAGCCCTGCCGGAGGAGCCCAGCTCCTTCTGGAGAGACTGCTCCCTCCTCACCCAGCTCCTGGGGGCTACTTGCCACCCACCCTGCGGGCTCCAGGTAGCTATGGGGTGGGCAGGACCCCACACCGGAGGCATCGCTGCAGTGCTGAGTGTCCCTGTGGCAGCTTTCGGTGAACGGTGCAAAGCCCCGAGCACCTCGGGAGCAGCTTGGATGGCATCTTAGATGACCCAAGCCCAGTCACTGCCCTCAGGCTGGGCACAACTGAACAAGACCTTGGAGCAGGTCTAGGGGCCTTGAGAGACACTCGGAGGTTCAGCTGCAGATCCAGGCTGGCCCGGCCTTATACCTGCTGTTCTTCACTGTAACTTAAACGAGGGCACTAGTCCTGCTACCATCTCAGAGATGGGACTCCTCATCTTGAGCAGTAGCGATACATCAAGTTAGCAAGGAGAAGGCTATGACAAGATGCACACCTTGGGGAGGAATGAGTAGGAAAGGACTAACTAGTACAGGGGAACAAGCAGAAACATTTCTCCTACTTTGCAACCTTGGAAAAAGAACCCAAGATCCCCCTTTTTCCTGTCCTTGAGTGGTGTGGAGGTTGTAAGGGCTCAATCCCCTTCTTTTAGCTCCATCATAGTGACCCCCTGACATGCTACTGCCCTTAGCCAGTCCACTGGCAGGAGGCTGAGCAGGCAAAATTTATTCCTCATTCTGACAGCAGGGGGAAAAAGTACTTCTATTTTTTAAATCAAGAGCAAGAAATTTTGTCACAAGAGAAATGCACAAAGCTGCTCTAAAAGCTCTGGCAAGCCGCACTGGGCCCAGGCAAGGTAGCACCTCTCAACTCCCTGGTCATCATTAATAGAGATATTTGCTATCATTTTTACATATTGCTCTATGACACTAGGTAGGCTGGCTTTAAAGGAACCTAATAACACACTAGTGCACTTACCGACTTACTTTTTTTTAGGTTGTATTTAATTTTCTAAGTGGTGCATCTCTCCAACAGATTTATGAGACTGTGAACAACTACAATCAATTGTAGAGCTTTCCATTTAATAATAAGGTCACATCCAAGACCCCTTTCCCTGCCCCTTACACCTCCCCCTCACCCATTCTTTTAAACATTTCTTCCAAGCTTTCCACATGGAAATGGTTTTTAGCTAAACCCCTCTCCCCTCACACACACACTTATGTCCAAGGAACAGCTAAAGAACCAGCCCATGTTTCTCTTCCTCTTTTAGTTATGACCACTCTTTTCAGGCATATCTATCCACTGTCATTATTCTTCCAGGAAAAAAAAATTAAAAACACAATGTTAGTCTCAAAACAACTGAAAATTTACCTCCTCATTCATGAGAAACTCCTTTTCTCATAAGGGTCCTATGCTGACCATCCATCGCATGTCTCTAGTTTTCCTGTTCTCACTTCTGACCCTCATCTTCATTACTTTTGAGTCACTGCCCTTTCTCTTTCTTTCTTTTCTTCCAGGATCCTTTTCCCACAAACTGTCTTCTGACAGCTAATAGGAGAAATGGAGGAAGGGAATAGACAGATTCTGAAGGAACTAAGATACAGAGTAAATAAATACACAGCAAATCACATCTTTTTGATTCACCGCAGCCAACAATTACAAGTTGTCTCTGTAGCAGAATTTTACATCATCTTAACTAACACTACTTTTTTGGTTGACTTTAGCTCAAATAAACCATAGCTTAAAACACACTCTTAAAAGAGATACCTGCATAAAAGCAACAACTCAAGAGCCAATCCAATGGAATGGATCTCAAAAACGGAATTATCCCAAAGTGTAGGTGTAGATTTGAAAATTTCCCCAGAAAGGAATGTGAAGCCCTTAGAGACACACCTAAGCCCTTCACCAGGTCTCCTGTGCCAAATCATTCAAGCCCAGCTCTCCTCTTTCAGTCATATCTGAGAGCCATTATTCAGACAAAGCAACCCTTAATAAAAACCAGATCACCAAACCTCCAGACCTCACTCAACACAACCACTTGGCTTGCCAGGACCTACTGCCCATTACACAAAACCAGGCAAATAAAGACACTCCATCTAACACTTAGCTCCAAAACCACTTAATTCATTTGTGATTTGTATATAACATTTCATGAGCGGGCTGTCATCTTGAATTCCCCATTGGGAGAACAGCAGTAGGAACAGGGATCTATCTGCTTGTTCCACAGGGAAAGAGGGGAAGAAAAGTTGGGAAGGGTTTGGCTGCTACTCAGTAATGGCACATTGGAAGGAGACAGGACATAGCCTGAGGTATCTGGGTAAAATTATGAGGAGGAGAGGACCAGAGCGTGTTCCAGCATGAACTTGGGCCCTGAGGGGCTGTCTGGGTGGCAAGAAGCCCAGAACCACCACCCATCCTGGCCCTGTTTTCCATTACCTCAGCCCACACACACTCCCTTCCACCCACTGCCAGCCACCCTTGAGGAGCTGCTCCTCTCCAAAGGCTGAACAAGAGCTGAGCACCAGCAGAGCAGAGAGGGGACCAGTGCTCTCCGCAGCACAGGAGCTGCTGGGGTTGATGGTTCTCTCTGGCTTCACTTCGCCAAAGTAGCCTGATTTGCAAAAGCACCAAGTAGGACCTCAAATGTAAGGCATCTAAAGTAGCTGCAAGCACCTGGTTCTCAAAGCAGCATGATATGATACAGATCAAGAACTCCTAGGTGGAAAAAACGAGAGTATCCTTATCTTATACGAAATTCCATGTCCAGAAACAGACCTCTAAGAAGACTTACAGCTGCTACAAATGGCCCAAAGCAGAGAACAGGGCAGTTATGTTCCCCTGCACAGGCCATGGCACCAGGACAGGGCAACACTCCCACTCTCCACTTATTTAAAGGAGCTCCAGGAAAGTTTAATCTTAAAGAATTATACAGTTGCGGGAGGCTGTGAAGCATGGAAAAAAAGCAAGGAACTGTGGTATCCTGCAACTGGGAGGGGAACAGTGAGAAATGAGTGAAGAAAGCAAATACAGGAGAGGTCCTGGCAGAGCTGCCTGGAGAGAGGCATTTCAGCACTCCAACGGCCAAGGTAGCCAGGGAGCATCAGCATCAATGCTTTCCTATCCTGCCTGCACCTACAGGCTCTCAAGGACTGAGGACAGCCCTGAAGGAGGGCAAGTATTCCCACCAAAACAGTTCTGCTGCAGCTATGTCATTGCTCATGACGCAGAAGGATGCTTGAGGCAGCTGCTCTGTGCGAAGTCCAAGCAGTATTTCCATAACCCACAGCTGCTATTTGGTGACATCTTTAACAGGTACTTTCACATATGAGATGAAGTAGACTGAATTTTTAGAATTCCATCTCTCTCATGTTCTTCAAAGGACTGAAACGCTATGGAGCAGCAGAGCTGGTGGCAGACTGCAATCCTCCCAGGAGATGCCACCACCCGACAGGAGCCGCCCAAGGAGCAGGATCCAAACACAGACCAAGTGGTGGGAGATGGGGCTAGGAGAAACAGGTGAAATTAGGATGATCTGAGAGGGACAGGACACCAGTGAGACAGACAGCAGAGCAGCAGATCCCACATTGCTTTTCACAGCTAACGCTGTAAGAACACAAATAGGCAGAAAACAGTAAGAGAGCTCAAGAGGAGACAAGTTTTTGGCTTTACACCATGATGTACACCATTACAACACTGAGATGCCTCCCAACACTTAACAGGAGCTCAATGAAGCTTTGACACTGCACAGTACCTCCTACAGCACAGGAATGGATCTTCCATGAGACCTGCCTCCACGGGCTGCCTTCCACCTCCCATCCTCATGCCAAGCCTAGCTGCACCCCATGGACCCGGTGCAGCCTGCGACCTATAGACAGATGAGCTCCCAGCTTTGCTTAGAAGTTTAATACTCAGAATATTTCATTGGCTGGATAGCCTCTTACTGAAATTACTGTACAATTTTCACTTGTTTCGGCCAAAATTGAGGGCAATTTTACTTAAATGAGCCTGTCTGTGCCATTAGCTCTATTTCACTAGGGAAATTGGCTTTCACTTGTGCATATGACATCATCTATTAACATAACCCCACCAAAATAGGCATTTCAAACCCTCATACTCTGCCATTTCACATGTGGCAATTATAGTCAAGCTTAAATGAATCTTTTGACACTAGACTTGCACTGTATTCTTTGCTCCTCTACAATGTAGAACACTTAACTTCTTTTTCCAAAAGTTGGCTTCTGGAGAGTTGCACTGGTTTTCATCACACCTGGAAACTTGTCTGTAGGTCTCAGGGTTTTTAGAAAAGAAAATTTCATTATAGAGAATACTCTAAAAATACAACAGCTTGCAAAAAAAAAAAAAAAGAAAAAAAAAGAGGAGACCCAATACCAGGGTATTTGCTTGTTGCAAGGTAGTGCCACAAAATTTTCCTCATGTCATGAAGGCAGCACTATAGAGCAGGAAGAGCTCCTTTTACCCACTAAACCACTGTAGAAGCCCAGCTTGATGTCAACTCTTTAGGGAGCAAAAATACAAACCTATACTGTGGAAACCTGCTTCAATAGCTTTCATTTGATGTGGAAAAACAGCAGTCAGCTGCAGTTAAGAGTTAACTCAAGTCTGTAGCTAGAGCTAAATCAGGCTTTCAGTTACTATACCACTATTTAAATGCTATAGTCAGTATTGTTCCTGCCTTTATACCACTACTGCACTTATTATGCCTTCTTCAGCATCCAAACAAGAAGTGCTACAGCACTCAGGTGTTGTTCTTCACACACTCAGCCCACATTTGTGAACAGGATTAAGCTGAACACAGATGACGATCACTTGGAGCACTTCTGGACATGACCTCAGGAACTGGTACAGGCTCCCCACCTATTTGAATTTGGGGGATTTGCAATGCTGAAAGCCTGGAGATTAGCTTCCCCCATTTCCAGGAATGCATCCACGGGCATAGATCTTGCTCAGCCTGAGTACTCTAGACACACCCTGCAGCTTAACACCCTTCTCCACAAAGGCCCTAGAGGATCCATTAAGTGAGCCAGCCTCAGAGCAGAGCCCTGGACAGCAGCAGCACACCAGCACTCCCCAAATCACAAGGATTACGTTTTACAAGTGGAGTCACAAGTCCTACGGATTCAATTGTTAGAGAGAAACCATAAACCAAGTGCAATCAAACAAGGGCAGAAACTGAGATGCAGGAAAGGCTGTTTTAGGCAATTATGTAATTAGTGGTCACTTCCAGACAAGGCCACAGCCCAGCTTACTACTTAGTCTTCTCACCAAACCATCTGTTCAGTAGCTGCTACACGCACAGAATTGGAGGAAAGCTGTCTTTCAAGTTGACAGCATAAATGAGACTTTATCTAATGCATACTTGGTAAAGAGAAGCAGCCAAAATACTTAGCAGTAGTTGCTATGAGAACTTTCAGGTCCCGTTATCTTCTGTATTCAGTATGCAGCCTACCCCAGCCCATAAAAAAGAAACGATAGTACTTTATTAAAATACTAAATTTTATTTTTTCCACGTACATTTAGTCTCCCCACCATTTCCATTTGTCTGACCACCACCACCACCATGCCTTATCAAAACATTCCATACATACTTAAAATGAAGCTGAGGGTGGAGTCCCGTCTTTAAAAACTAAACAGGCATTTTGGACAACACATTCTTGGCAAGGTAATCTGGATGACATTTATCAGACACTGTAGGGAAAGCTTTCAGCATTTGTAAAAAGGACAGCCAAATAATGGTTACAGAAATAAGACTGCAGATTTTAATGAACTGTTTAAACTGTTTTCTTTTCTTACAGAGTCTGTCTCCACTGCCAGAGAGCTTGAATGACCTGGAAGTGTACACAAAAAGTTAGAAATTGAAATCTAGTTTTCCAATTATTTTCAGTTTACTATCTTCATTTACTCCACAAAATATTGACACAATAAAAAACGCATTCTTTTTCCGAGAAAATGAGGTTGAACTCAACATTAGGTACTTCTGTTAGTAGACTGCTATTCACAGTAAGTCCCAATAATAAGAATTCAGTGAAGGTAAGTGAGAGGATGGGTGTGGAGCAGCTAGGCAAATATTGGCTGAACTCTGCCTACCCTGGCTAATGTCAGACCAGCTCCAGTAGCTGAGGCTAGCTGCTTTTAAACATTCTCTCAAGAACCTATCAATTTGTCTATCAGACAAGTTTACTCTGAACCACTGAAGGAAGCAGGAAAGCATAAGGAATTCTGTCACTGGAATAAAGTTTTAACTTAGAAGAATTTTGATAGGGAAATCTAAGACATATTTTAACCTAGTACACGTCAAGTAATAACTAATTCGGAAACTTGCTTCCTGATACCACCTTTTGGCTTGCCCTCTTACAAGAGTTCAGTTGACTTTGGGAGAAGAAGAGGCAAGAAAGCCATAATTTCAATTGCAAAACAGTTCCCCCTCCCAGACACCCTCCCCAACAAAAGAAGGCTGAACAGCAGACTAGCCTAGGTGGCCAATTTCAGCAGCAAGGAAAACCACAACTCATTTCCTTAGCCAATATGGTGCCAAAAGGAAAATTCTGTGGGTTTAGTAAGCAAGAGATAATTTACCAACCATATAAAAGTTGGAAAAATGTAATAAAATATTAGCTTTCTCATCTTAGCCAACTAAACCCTTAAAACTGTTCCCATTTATTTAATCTGAAGTATTGTTGGTGGTTTGTAACCCTTTGAAGCAGTCTAAAGCTTGTAAAGATTAAGAAGTGGAAAAGAATCTCTGTGTTAGGTTATAAACTTTTTGATTTTATCAAGCTCCAATAAATTCAGTTACCTTCTGGTCCTCCGTCCTGAAACAATTCTTAACATAGTTGGCAAACTTGGGTTCCAGCTTAGGAAGAGTAGCGCCCTGTTATGGAAAAAGGCAAACTTTAGCGTATGCAAGCCATTAAATGCCTCCCCTCCTCAAAAAAATGAACTTATGAAGCTTAAGTACTTTGCAACACAAATGGAATTTTATTGGACTCACCTTGTATCATTCAGTCTGTTATCAAACCATTTTCTGCATCTTTCAATACAGTACACCATAAATATATCTACCACACCATTGAGGGCCTACATACCAAAATGGCTTTATAAACAACTCTCCTCATCCTCAAAATCATGATAGCAAGCATTTATCACTTCCTTCAGAGTCAACACATACATGCTATTCAGTTAAATTAGCACTATCAATATTTATGACTTCCCTACAACAGGGTGTAGTTTCAGACATGCTTATCCTTTAAGAGGCAGGTTTTCTGCTTCAACTCTCTAAAGAAAACTAACAGTCCACTTAGGGTTCCCTATCTTAAGATTGATTTTGATACATCTGTTCTATAATTCATGAGCCATTCTACATGTATATTGATATATATGAAAATGTCTTTGATCAGCTGCACAAAGCAGATTCTGTAGCCCACAGATCAGGGTGATCCTTTTAATTTTTTTTTCTCCAGTTAAGGTAATATGAATCACCTTAAAGGATATGGACTTTCACATGCCACAATTTTAATTATTTTCATCTACAACAGTTGAAATACCTAGCCTAGAATTATAAAACATTTTGCTGCTGTTCAGCACATTGCAGGAGGGACATATGCTCAGTGAAAATAAAGATACATTAAGAGTATCTGAAAACAAAGCATATAACAATCAAAAGTTTGGATTGTGACAATGACATCTCCCAAGTACTGATACTTTTCCATTAACTCGTACACACCAGCCTAAGCTTACTATATACTACAGGAGTTCCATTTTAATATCACATTTTCCCTGGCAATCCACACAAGCAATTTTTAAGCTGTCAACTTGCAGGCTCCCTGCAAACAGCTATTGGATATGACAATGCACAGGCATTTGGCCTTACCAAGACACTGCAGAGCATGATCTTGGAAAACACTAAATGAGGCTGGTTGCTACTGCTGCTAGAGTTGTGCTTATTCAGCATCTCCCATTAAAATGGTCTCCAGCAACCAGAAAGTGTATCCTATGCAAGCCATTTGCCCCCTATTATCCACTCTATACACTGCATTATTCTCCCCACAAGGACATCTCTGCCCACTGTGAACTGGGTGTCTTTTGCTTTCTAGGCAGAGGCAATGCTAATCACTGCTCCTGTATGAGTCATGCAAAACCACCCCTAGCATCCCCTTGTTCCAAAAGGTTACTTTGACCTAGTAGAATGATACCACCCATCACCATCAGATTCACAGTTTATCCAGGGATATGCAATTGGAGCCTGGTTAAGTGTACCGCAGATGCAGTACATTTCCCTCGAGCCATTCTGCTGTATTTGGCCTTCACAGGACAGAGCTGCTCTGAAATATTAACAAGCAAAGCACAGGACAATCCCTAGCAATTTCTTTGATCACTTAATTGCCAGTTTATGAGGGAAACAGCCTAAGGTTAAATTCAGAAACCCAGAGTTCCTCATAAAATTGCCATCAACACAGATTTTACATTCACCCAAGTCTTTTATCCTTGTCTCCAACAAGGAATTTGATCCAGACACCAGAATTGCTCTGAATAACCAATAGGAACCTGATTAATAGGCAGTCTTGAATTAGTAAAGACTCCATTATGCATTCAGTGTCCATGTCAGCTCCTCACTGCCAGCTGTCCTGCAGTACAGGTGTGTAACTACTGAATTGTACCCCTGGTTAACAAGCATGTATCCAAATGCGGCTATGAGGAAGTAGTACTACGTCTACACTACTACAAACCAGCACACAGAGTTTCACTAAAATGTAATTTTTAATACTTAGGCAGTAGCTAAGAATAACACAATCCTGAAATGTTACTTGACAGCGATCAAAAGCCAAGATGCCATCACTTGACCTTCAAAACATGAAACATCCATTGAAGGGAGACTGCATTCACTCACATCTCCATCCCCAGTTCAGAAAGTAATTGCTTGTAGGACTTCCTTGATTCGTGAAGGAATACCACAAGCACCTATCTCCCCCTTCTGGAAACTACAAAGCCTTACAAGTTTCCAAGGTTGCTTTCTCCTTTCAAACCCATCAGTTTCAAGCATATAAAGAATTCTGCTTTAGCCTAGCTGCCTAGAACTAAGCACGTATACGAACTAGACACCTTTAGGATAAACACTATACCCAAAGGTGCTTTTTTTTATTTTTTTGTGAAAGTGATAGAAGTAGCTTTAAAAAAAATCACTACCGGAGAAACGAACAAAATTCTCAAGAGAAAGCTTATGAGAAAATATGGGTAGCTTAAAGCCACACATACCCAGGCACAGCAGTTCCTACTGAGGTGTTAACTTCACCAGTTTCTCACAGACAAAATAACTCCTATTTGTCCCAGAGTTTGTATTTATTTTAAGTTTCAACACTGATACAGTGTTAACTGGACAGCAACAACATCTACACATACTTTTGCAAAGTAAAACAAATATCAAAACTGACCCAAGTTCTGAAAAAACTCACCTTATCTATGGACGCCTGCATTTTTGCTTTAATCTCCTCTAACGACAGAGGGACTTTTGGTGTTTTTGGAGTTAAAGTCTTGTCCTTCTTGGAATCTGGAGTCTGAAACAATTACGCATTTTGTTAGAAACTTTCATATCCATGAAAGGCTGCTTATTATGCAAGATCTAGTCTTCTAAAAACAATCTTAAAACCTACTGAAATTTACACCTACTACAGGAACAAGCTATTAGACAGATACATCAGATACTTTTCAAAGTCATAGAAGTTAAAGTTGTGTTCCCAACACAGTCCTTACGAAAGAAGGTCAAGAACACAATATTTAGCTATGTAATTATGGTTAGCCCAGTGAGTATCTTACATTCCTGGGTAGATGTTTATCCAGCTCTTTCCCAATGGGAAATGAAACTGAAAATAGCACCAACAAATCAGTCAGTGTTACCCACAGCCACAGCCATGTTATGCCAGTCATGCTTTAAAAAAGGCATAAATCTGCTTCTAAGATGCTATCTTCCCTTCCAGTCCATACTTATTTCTGTATACAACCTTCCCTGCATGCATTCATATGCAGCTTTTCTTTGTAGCATGAAGAAGCTTGGCCCAACTTCAAGTCCAGCATGAAACTTCAAACGTGAAAAGTTGAAATGATTTTCTGATATGCAAAACCATAAAAGCACAAAACAAACACAGCTGGGACAAGGCAGGTAGTAGGAAGGAACTAGAAGCAAGAATCAGCCTTCCTTCTCAGGGACAGTGTTTTATCATACTATATCAAGAGTTTGATCAACACTCTCCTGTCCTAGCAACTGTACAAAAATATGAAGGCTAGCAGTTTAAACCAAGGGATCACTAATGATCACCAGGGAAACATGGCTCATGTAACTGCACGAGCTAAAAATCTAAGTGGGGCTATATTACCAAAGAGCATGACAGGAGAACATTAAACAATGACAAACAGTATTGCAGTCCTGTTTTCTGATCATATTCAAAAGGCTAACAGGAACTTAATGTTTATTGAGGATACGCAAGACATTCCTCCTAAGAATTAACATTAGCTTTACTCATTTGCATTCACTCACTTTTGATTTAGATGCTGGTGTGGACGGCTTGGAGTCTTTTCCATTTTGCTTTGCTTTCTGCATATTTTTTCCTGAAGATTCACGGGCAGGCTGAAAATAAAGCATTTAATGTCATTTGTCATAAAAAACTGTTACCGAATGAGTTTGTTTACATTATACTGATGATTTGGTGACAAATGTATTACTTAACATGGAACAAAGCAGCACAAACTTACGCGACTGTCCAATCAAAAAGCAGGTATATTACAAGGACTCATAAATACTAATTCTAGCCGGCACTGCCAGTTCAAGAGCCAATTCAGTGCTAGTTATTTGCAAGATCATAACCTTTACTTCCTCTCAGCATTGCCTGCAGAAGCACTGCCTGGCTAATACATGGACAACGCCATCTGCATATTCAAAACATGGTTTCTTGTATTACTATAAAAATCAAGCAGTATTTCATTCTAGATTTTTGAATACATTCTCAGAGATTTGCACTTGGCACTAGTATCTTTAACATCTTTAAAACTATTGTGCGCTTGAACTTACAGAAATGCATCAGCACAGAACAGCCTTTAGGGGAGTACCACATTAAGGGTTCATTTCCAGACAGCAGATATGTAAATATAAGTTGAAGCCAATGTAACCAAGTTTAACAGATTAGTCACAACCTCCTTTATCTTTGCAGCTGCCAAACTGTCTTGCAGTTTATTTTACCACCAGATGGCACTCAAGGACTGATGTAATTTCACACCAGCTGCCTGAAGCAAACATTTTCCAACACATTCACATAAAGAAGTCTTATTCAATGAAAGTTACATTGCTAAAAGCCTTCAACAGCACAAAGATTCAACAGGAAAAGCACAATCAGTATCTCATCTTGGGGAAAAACTATTTTGCTTCCTGTCCAACATATAAACACACTACGTAAGAGTACACTCAGGTGGTAAAGGAACATCCAGCCATCTCTGCTTTGTACTGAAGTAAATATGATCATTGAACACACACACACATTATAATATCTTACTACAATCGCCTATATATAAAGTAAGGTAAGTCAAAAGGATCCCATTCAGATTCCAGAAAGCAGGGCTCTATTAATACAAGGAGCTTGATTGTCTCCCTTTACACAATCTCAAGACACTCAACTTATTACAAAAAAACACTGCACAAAGTTCAGGAGACTTCAACTAGTTTCTGCATTGCAAAAAGCTCAGGAGCTGAATCTAAACCTGTATCTCACTTCTGCAAACTCAGCTCCTCACACCCTGGCGTCTTACCTTCAAAGATCACTCAAGCAAATAAACAGAGGTTTAGAGTTGCTAACACCTGTTCAAACAAATATTTAAGTACCAGGGCCACTTACTTTCTTTACTGGCACTTTCAGTTCTTCCTCATCTTCATCCAAGTCATCCTCATCACTGTAATTAAAAGGCAGTCAGTCACTCATCACAATTCAGGATTTACAGGCATAGTCAATTACTTTATTCACTAAGAATTTATCTGGCTTTTTCAATAAAAAATTCTTATTAGTGAAGGAAGTAAACTTTCCAATTCTGCCTCAGACTGTTTGGTCAAAACTAAACTCCTCCTATTTACTAGCAAAGTAAAGTGTGCTGAAAAGCATGCATCTTAGTACATAATAATTCATTATGAAATGTCACACTTGACCTAACTGTCACTAAAGGAATTCTGCATTTAAAGTTACTGAACTACAAGAAACTAAGTCTTCTAACCCAGTGTGAGAGATTTAAAAAACATTTTGCAAGTTACAGGTTAGCTTATAACGTGGACAAAGGCTTGAGCTTATTGTGCATTTTTACAGCTAAGGGATTTCCTGGTATATTTGTGTTGTGTCAAAAGTAATCCATATTCTGAAGATTATCCAAACAATGGTGTTTCAAAACACCATTAAATCAGAAATACATACTCATCGTCATCATCCTCATCGTCGTCGTCATCCTCGTCATCTTCTGACAGTTTTGGTTTTTTCTAATAAAAAGAAATAAAGTCTGGTAATTGACAATACTACAGCAATCTTGACCTCAAACGGTTTGCAGCATAGGATGGTCTCAAATCTAGCCAATATTAAAAAGTACATAATTTACTGCTCAGTATTGTTGCGTAAATTTGTGACTGACGTGGCAAATCAGAAGTACCAGGAAAGCCAGGTAAGACAATGCCACTTCCGCATACACAAAGAAAATTATAAAACCAAGACTGTCAATACTAAGACTTCCCCTGGTGCAGAAAATCCACATTTACCTGCTTCTATAACTAAGGCTTGATAGCTGTCAATAAAACCTCTTAAGTGGCCTGCAGCAAATTAAATGAAATTGCTTACTCCTAAGCATCATTAATACCAAGCAATTCTAAAAAAAAAAAAAATGCAGATGAGTTGATTTTAAAAAAACATGCCTGTGGTGTTTTAGCTCCTCCTCCACTTGCTGGTCTCTTTGTTGAGGCGTTCACAATTTTTGCATCATCTTCCTCATCATCCGATTCTGGTTCTTCCTCTAGTGCTGGTAAAATGAAGATGTATCAAAAATTCACTCAATATTAGTGAGAACAAGATACTAATAAAGATATAAGCAAGGGAAGATGACAGATTATCACCAAGAGCTTAAAAGGTCCACCTGAATTGCTGGAATTCAAGCATGCAAAAGCCACCTATTAGGAAACTAATCACTGAGGTCAGGTGTTTTTCCAGGTGACTTTATGCAGAGGCTACAGAGCCTAAATCCACAGTGGATAACCATCCGAATGCTGCCTGGAACACCTCCCTCAGGAATGTACCCTGTGAGGAGCCCATGGACAGAAAAGGCCACTTCAAAAGCACCTCTGCATACAGATGAAACTAGTCCCAATTTGTTAGTCCTTAAAACCCAAAATATTTTGGGACAGTCTTCTCAAAATCCAAATGATGAAATAAAAAACTTGCAGCTGGGGAGCTTAACACTCATTTTTAAGGGAAATAATTAGAATTAGAAATTTAAAAGTTGACAAAGTCTCCTTCCTTCTATAAAATAATGGACAAGAAAAAGTATACAAGCATTTCTCAACCCCTTTGCCCTCAATGTACCTTATATGCCTCGCAACAGGCAATTAAGATTTGAAAGACCAATATTAGGGAAAGCATTAGCCACTTGCTAACAGGTAGTGAGATCATGAAGTTCTGCCCCACAGGTTTCCAGCTGTTTTACCAGCTGCTAATAAGGATATTTAATCTACGGACATTGAAAATGTGTTCTACTTTGCAAATCAACAAATTTATATTTAAAGCAGTAGATTAATACATACCTACAAGATGCTGACCACTGACGTATACAGGCCCTGAGCCACTTTTCAACCTCAAGACCACTGGCGGTGTTATCTCAAAGCCACCTAGTGAAACCTGAGGGAAAAGTATTGCAATTTATTAGCACATTGAGGTCAAAGTGTGCTTAACAATGAAAACAAGAGCACCAACATTTGCAGATTCCAGGGCCAATGCAATTATGAGAAGCTTCAGTCTTAACAGAATATTCCAGAAATGTTTATGGTATCCATTCAAGCTTATCACTGAAAAGCATGCAGTTTCTATACATTTTTGTCAGCCATAAAGCTTTTCCAGTGTGTTTTTCCTAGGAGAGACCAAAAATTCACACTAGACTTACTAGCACACATGGCCTTACCGTAGGCTGTACCGACATCTTCAGCGATGCCAGTGTGACTTTAATAGGGTTGCCTTCGTAGTCCAGTGCTTCTGCTTCTACGACATGTAGCTCATCTTTAGCTCCAGGCCCCAAAGTAACCTGCAAATGTAAGCAACAGAGCACATTAAAACACTTTTCAAATATTACGCATCTTTTAAAATACTGCTCAGCACCTCTTACAGTAGAAGTCTCTGTTTCTGGAGGGGTTCATCTATACCTCCCAAAGTCCCCTGTCTTATAACACTGGCAGGTAAGAGATACAAAACATCTCAGGACACTGCTCCATCAGAGCAAAGTAGTCAAATTTCTACTGAGTTATTGCTTTGAAGTAGGTCAGTGACAAGCCCAAGCAGCACCAGAGCTGTCCCAAGGGAAGCAGCACAGATACACGACTACAAGGGAAACACCTGCCATTACTACTGCACAGTCAACAACTTAAATGCATTTTCCCTTCCCGCCATGTTTAACCTGCCAGCTGCTTCAATACAAGTTTTACATCACAACAAATTGCTTGCTTCCTTGAACTCTTCAATGAGTAGTGGAGTGTTACAGCTGCTGAGTTCAGTGCCATAATTTAAGTACGGAGTTTCTGCGGTAAGTGACAAAGTCATTTCATGAGATGCAAAAACCCTTGCTGCAGGGAGGAAAGTGAGTGACAGACACGAGACAGCCCTGAAATTCCAGTTCTGTAAGGCACTGGCACCTGAGTCACGGTTATGACACAAGAGACCTGAAGCACAAGAAATCACCTTCTCAAGGGAATACAGTTATTCCCGAGACAAGTACACAAGGTTCTCGGTTTCCTTTTCAGAGAGCCCTGAAAGGAAAGTTCCCCACTCTCCAGGGGAGATCTGGGTGTAAATACTTCAGGCAAGCAGCAGTATGGATATCAAGTTTCCATTCTCTGCCTCAGGTTTTAGTCAACACAACAAGACAGATCCAACTGTACACTATGTAAGAGGATATAGCATTTCCTACTCCTGAAAAGTTTTGTTGGAGCAAACTGAAGAAGTGTGCAATTGCTGCTCTTGGCTCTCAGACAGGTCAGGAGCAGTACACTTATCCTGGTGCAGAATCCCAGGAGCTCCATCTAAGAGTACTTCCCCTCACCCCTCAGTTACTCCTGTCACATATTTTAAGCAATGCATACTATTTTATCAACAAGCAAAGCTAAGTATGTGGCAAGTATCCATCTATGTGCTTTAACTTTTATACTGAAGGCAAACACCATATTAGCAACAAATAGGTAACAAAATGCAGACTATTCCTTCTATGTTTACGACTGGCATTAAGATTAGGTTTTCAGGAAAACCCTCAGCAGCCATTTTTAACTCTATATGCATCAATGCTCCTCCTCTTTCAGTTACATCCTTTTTATCACTTTTTTTTTGTGCAATTCACACCAACCTCACTGCTACACCTGCCATTTGGCATCTTTATTCATCTAGATTTATCAGGTTTACAGGGCTTAATCATCAAGGTCTGATCTTCCAGAAACTTTGTTCTGCTTGCCAAGGTGATTTTTGTTTCTAGATGTCATTCAACTCTCCCAGCCTTTCAGGTATTGTGTCACATGGTCTTTGAACCCTCTTGTCCCTCCTAGCAATTATCTGTCTTGGACTTTAAAAGGAAGTTTTCTGAATTAGACTTTCAGAATTAGACCTTCCTCCTTAAAAACTAAAATTAAGTACTAGTGCTAAAGGTCCATCAACTTATCTCATCCTTCATGAATGAAGGGGACAACAACCAGAAGAGATGGTGCAGGTCATTGGGGACAACAACCAGAAGAGATGGTGCAGGTCATTGGGGACAACAACCAGAAGAGATGGTGCAGGTCATTTTCCAAAGCCAGCAACTTTGGATAAAGACACACAACTCATGCATCATTCAGGGCTTGTGTCATGTGCACAATTAACACACAAGATATGAGAACAATCCCCATGAACTTGTCCTGTCCATACTCGTCACACCTTCTTCTTTCAAATGAAATTCTAAAAGGTCACTATTTAAGTACCAAGTTGACACTGTCAAGCCTCAGTAGCACTTTTTATAAAATGCAAGGACTCTACAAACATGGTCCACAAAAACACCCTGATTTTTAAAATAATCTGATAAATTATGTACTACCTGGAATGAGTTTTAACTTGGACATCCTTTATTATACTGGACTCCAGTAGGAACCAGGATTCTAAAACTTACTTATTTGGAAGTACCATCAGGGCATGTTTCTACATATAAATAAATGAACTATTAAATGATACACTAAAGTATAGAAATGTGACAAATATTTAAGTCTTTTGCCTACAAAGTTGTGTCATGTTACTTTTTTGCTAACCACAAGTCACATGCTTAAGTCCAGACAATAGAAATGTAGTGTCCTTCTTGATGGGACAGTAGAAAAAAGACATAATTAAAACTCTCAATGTGCAAAATTTCTAGGTATATCCTGTTCAGTGAGCAGCTGCTCTGTCAGATGAAGTGCCTGAATGAGAGATGGCATTTCCCGTAACATCCTTAAAAATGGCCAATGCTACTAAAAACGAAAGAGAACATTAGCCTTTTTTCCTCCGCAACTTACATCCTATATTAACTGTTTATGGGAAAACAGCGTTTAAATTGTTTGGCAAACATGGAAAAACACTTTCAAGATAATGTTTCCTCAGTCTGCAGTCATCTGTGAATAAAGGAGAATAATGTAAATTCAACATCCCTGCTGGTCCTGCAGCATCTAAACTGTTGCACCAAGGATCCCAGAAGATACATGCTTGTTCTTTTTTTCAGTAAACTTTTATTGACCTATTATGAATTATTTTTTTTCCCGTGTCTTGTCTAAACTTTGTACCATAAGCCATGAAGCAATGGAGAATTTTCCAGGTAGAATGGGATGCTCAGTTCCTAAGGAGAGGTTAGTCAGCTAATCGACACAAAAGACTTGGAAATGCAGCAGAATATATATATATATATGTCACAAAAAGCTCACTTTTTATCACGTGGAACACGACTACTTAAAAAGTAAATTTCAACTTGCAATTTAAAATAAAGAGTACTTGCCGTTCTCAAAGACAACTGGTGCTCATTTTCTTCATCATCCACCTTGAACTGATACTCCTTGTCTGCTTTAAGCTCGCAGCCTGCGAAAACACCACGGAGCGCTCAGCAGAGCCTCGTGTTGGGCTCAGGTCCCCGCGAGCTCCCCGCTCCTCGCAGCCGCACGCGGCCTCCGCGCGCACGTGGCCCCGGGGAAGCCGCGTGGAAACCCCGCG